>JBBPBX010048672.1:10081-21288 GCA_038048925.1 Garcialebias charrua | reverse complement strand
ATATATATATATATATATATATATATATATATATATATATATATATATATATATATATATATATATATATATATATATATATATATATATATATATATGTATATATATGTATGTATATATATGTATATATATATATATACATAGATGGTGTAGTGGCAGGGCTTCCGACTTGGGACCCGAAGGACGTGGGTTCGCGCCCCGGCCACTACACACCTTGAGGTGTCTATGAGTGCACACCTAATTCTCCAGCTCCCCGGCGCTTTCTATGGCTGCTCACTGCACCACCTGATGGTGGTTGGGTTAAATGCAGAGATGAATTTCGTCTGTGTATGGGACACATACACAGATGACAAAAAATACATTATTATTATTATTATACTGTACATACATACATACTAAAATAAACTACTACTTACTACTTGCACTACTACAGTACTTTGTATTCCTACTTCATGGTTTTTCACTTATTGTGGGTCTTCAGGGAACAGTTCCACCATGATAAACGAGGGACTACTGTATTCTGTATGTTGTAGCATTTCAAAACTTTAATTGTCCAAAGTGGAGAAATGTGACTGTTATGGCGTGAACGCTGTGTCAACATTAATATTATCGTTCTCTTGTTTACAGTTTATTTATATTCCTTGCAATTTAATTACTTTTAGCAACTGATTAATCTTTAGCATCTGTTAGCTGTTATGTGGTATTGTTTTACATTATTAGTGCTTAGCGTGTATCTTAGATTTTTTTAGCGTACCATTTGGCATTTGTTTAGCGTATATCTTAGATCCTTATACAGTATACTGTTTGTTTTTATACTTTATATTTTGCTGTTTTTGGATGTAACTGGGGCCCTGTGTTCATAATTTCGTTCCACCTCATGTACCACATATGTGGTGGAAACGACAATAAAGTTGACTTGAACTTTAGCCTCAGTTATGCCAATCACTCCTTGTTTAGCTAATTTTAGCTCATTTATCTGTTTTATTATGTTTACGGTAATTACAGTTTTAAGCTTCTGTTTTGTTAACTTCAGCTTAAGCATCTGTTTTTCTTGTTTCAACTTAGCTGAGTTTCAGCTTCTTCAGTGGTTTTGAGTAAAAACAATCAGTTCAATTCAGTTTACTTCTTTAACTCCAATTCACACAAAAAAATAAGTTCCATACAAAAAATCAAGTCCAAATCATAAATATAATTCAGATCCAATTACAGTCCATTCATTCATATTTTACTACACAGCAGAAGACCAATTTCGTCTGTCAAGTATGGGAAACATACACAGATGACAAATGTGACAAATTATTATTATTATTTAATACGACTCACACAGCAAAAAAAAAAAATTATTTGGATGTGGTTGCGATACTGTTAGACGGCCAACAGGGGGTGCTATAAACCAAAACTTTATTCTCCAGAACAGAGATTTATCAAGTCTTCTGGCGAGGTTTGAAAGGTTTAAAGACCAAAATCGAAACACAGATGTCTTCATGTTAAATAGATTTAAGTTTCCTCGGATGATTTAGGCTTCTTGTTCTCAACTTTTCCTCATTTTCTGTCATCTATTCTGAAGTTTGCTGCACCTCCTGTGAGCGTTACCTTGGAAACGGGTGGAGGCGGACTCCCGCAGAGAGAAGAAGATGTCGCACATGACGGTGGGACAGCGAACTCCAGAGGTGGTGATGACGTTGAAGATGCGGTCGACGTACTGATGAAGGTTTTCCTAAGGGTGTGGGGGACAGAGAGGTCAGATGGTTCTACAAATGCACACAAACTGACGCACAAACACACACTTACCCTGTTGGTCTCCAAGTTCTCCGACTCTTTGAGCTTCACCGGGTCGATTTCGCAGGGTTTGTGTTCTGTGCAGATCTGTTACGAGTTTATTACAGAAATTTAAGAAAACGAGGCACGAGCTGTGAGCAAATTAAAAACATGGGGTGGTGGGGGAGTATCTCTCGCCTCGTCTATGATCGGTTTCAGCGTGACTTGAAGATAGTGCATCCCAGCCAGCTTCATGGTCTCGTCGATGCACTTAGAAGTCAGAGAGTTTCCCCGAAAAATTGTGTTTGGATCCCTGGAAATGAGGTCATTGTTTCAAAATGATGTACAAATCAAATCTATAAATAAATGTCAACAAACGACGTGTAAAATAATCCTGTTATACCCGAAGCAAATCTTATTACAGTGGCAGCATTTTGGCAGCTAAACCTAATTTCTACACTTGCCTTATTTAAAATTAGTTGCCTCCTGACTTATACATGGAAAATCCAACTTAATAAAAAATAAATAAATACAACGTTCCGATGCTTTGAACTGAATACTGTACAGTAAATGTTTCATCCAAGTGACTCACTGTGTTCGGTTGATTTCAGCGTGAGCGATGGCGCTGATGAAAGGCACTATTTTGCCGTAATGAAGGAAGAGACGCACGAGCGGCACGGCGGCTTCTTGCTTCTCTCGACACACCTCCCCCAGACCGTGGGCTGCAGACGCCGACACGGGCTGAACACGGACGACGGAGGGGAAAACTGTTAATGGATGATGTAGATGAGGAATGGGGGGCAGAAAGGGGACACATGCACGCACCTGGACATTAGCAGAGTGCAGCAGCAGGTCTCTGAGCGGGGTGTAGTGTTCGGAGGGGAAGACGTGGTCCTCGGTGTAAACAATGTTCAAACGCAGAGAGCCGAGGTCTTCCACCTTCACTGACTTGCCTCCATTTTCTCTGGGCTGCAGGAAGTACCTAAAGACAGACAGTTATTTGTTTAAACACGAAAACATGTCTTCACATAAAATACGTATAACATTTATATACAGCAGGAAGTCTGTACTGTACTTAAAGAACCATAATACACAGCAGGAAGTATCTTAAGAACCATAATAGAGGGAGTCCCCGACTTACGGCACCCCCGACCTACGGCAACTCGCACTTACGAACGCACTGTAAAATAAAATAAAAAATATATATATTTTTAAATAAATGAATACATGAATACATGTACAGTACTGTACAGTCACCAAGCACTTAGCCTACCCTAACACAGTTTTTAAAGATGAAGGAGTGAGTTGAATTGTCTCCCTTTCACATAAAGTGAAAGTAGCTCCCTTTATGTGAATGGAGCCTGCTGGGGAGGAGGGAGACAATTCAACTCACTCCTTAACTGTGTTAGGATAGGCTAAGTGCTTGGTGACTGTACAGTACTGTACATTTATCTATTTATAAATTAAAAAATATATATTTTTTAATAAATAGATAAATGTACAGTACTGTACAGTCACCAAGCACTTAGCCTATCCTAACACAGTTTTTAAAGATGAAGGAGTGAGTTGAATTGTCTCCCTCCTCCCTAGCAGGCTCCATTCACATAAAGGGAGCTAGCTCCCTTTATGTGAAAGGGAGACAATTCAACTCACTCCTTCATCTTTAAAAACTGTGTTAGGATAGGCTAAGTGCTTGGTGACTGTACAGTACTGTACATGTATTCATTTATAAAAATAAAAATAAACTTTTTTTTTTTGTATGTGATCCGACACGTCATTTTCGACATACGAACAGTCCTTAGGTCCGGAACTCGTTCGTAAGTCGAGGACTCCCTGTATACAGCAGGAAGTATCTAAAGAACCATAATATACAGCAGTACCAGTAGCTAAACAACCATAATATACAGCAGGAAGTACTTAAAGAACGATAATGTACAGCATATGTCTTTGCTGTCAGTCACTACATTTTTTTAACTACAGAAAACCCATTTTCTGCTACAATGCTGAATGCTAAGTGACACTGAGGAGAGTTGCTGAAGAAGCTTAAACTGAAATGCTAAAACCTAAAGCATGAGGCTACAAGTAGCAAAACACTAGCCTAGCTAAAAGCAAAAAGTAGCAAACATCTAGCTTAAAGTAGCAAACATTTTTTTGAATGATAACAGTGGCAAATAGGTAGCTAAAAGCTTAAAATAGAAAAAATGTAACTTTAAAGTTGCAAAACTATAACTTAAAAGTGACAAAAGTTTGGCTAAAAGTACAGTACCAAAAGTTAATTAAAAGGTAAAAGTAGTAAAATACTAGCCACAAGACAAAAAAGAGAGCTAAAAGTAAATGTAGCTAAAGGCCAAACACTAAATCTATAGGTAGCCTAGGAAGACAAAAATAGAGGAAGTTTGCTGAAGCAGAACAGCAGGATGTCAATATATTTCCACAGGTAAAATATTTGACAATATAAAAGTTACAACTAAAAATCACTACACCTATCTACTGAATGAGTTGAGTGTTTTGATGGATGAACGGCTAAAACAGCACAAAATGTATGGAGAAATAAAAACAGGACAATAATAGCTGTGAATGTTGACTCAGAATAAATTAAATAAAAATCTAACATGTCATGTTTAACGTGTCAACATGTTTTACCAAACCCAGAGGAAGGGCGTTAACCAAAAAGACCATTCTTCTCACCAGGCATCATGAACTCCAGCTTGACCCAAAACCCGCAGAGGGACTCGCACACCTCCCAGGAACTCGTCCCCAAACTTCAGGTTGCTGGCGTTCCACAGATCCACCCTGAACACGAACAGAACCGTGTCGCTCAAACGACCCAAGGAACCAAAGTTCACACCGGATGAAAACAGCCAGAGACTCACCTCAGAGTCCGTTTGTCCACGTCCTCCTCCTCCACATCGAAATGACGCTTCGTGTAGCTCAGCGGCCGCGTCACCTAGAAACGGAATTTAAAACGTTAGGAATAATGGAAACATCGAGCACAAAGGCAGAAGACCCCACAGACTGCATGCACAGCTGTGTTCATGGGGCGATTAGGGAATAAATAAAACGGTTTTGTCAGAAATCAATGGCCCGGATTGTTCGAGTCGCTTGAATCAATCTCAGTCTTGTCCTGCCATTTGCTGGAGGCCAGAGCAAAACGAAAATATGTTCGGGCGGGAAACAAGAGCTAACAAGGAGGGAGGAGAGCGGAAAATATATTCATAATCAAGCTTCAACCTCTAAATAACAATGATGTCCCATGTCGCTGACGGATTTGGATACTGAATGTTTGTAGTCTTCAAGAACTGAACAGGAAATGCAAGTAAACCTAAATGTTGTCAATATTTGCAACCTAGTTTTCTTTTTTTTTGATGCAACCTAGTTTTCAATAGTGACTTTTCTTACGTCTAGATGTAGCCACACAACAAAATGGAAGTGAGTACCTCACTTGTTTTTCAAGTTATCATGTTCACAAGACAGACGGATGGAGGGACAGTATTTTCAATCCCCCTCTGCGCTACACGACGGAGGATAACTAAAACCAAAAACGTTTCATTTATTAAAGGTGACGTTTTTAGTGTAAAATCCTGCAAAAATTATAGCTTTTTTTGTATCAATGAGTAGGGATGCACAATATTGGATTTTTGGCCGATATCCGATATGTTAAAATTTATTTGGCCGATAACCGATACCAATACCGATATTTTCCCCCCTAGACTACAGAGAATAGCTTTCTCTGCTGTGGAATTAAAATACATTATTCTGCATGGTCTTTGTCAGTTTGGCCTGCTACCAAATGCAGATGCCAAAAAGGGGGCTGAAAATGATGTAACACTTCAATTTGTATTATGTTTAATGTCAAATTTATTCATGACATTTACTCTAACACAATGGCAACACTCAAATATTGCAAATGTGTAAATTTTCACAAATTTAAACTCAACCTGTTCACAAGCGACACGTGCATAAGTAGTAGTGCTGTAATAGATATACAGTACCTGACAGTTTCTTAAATTAAAAATTAACTTAAGACAGAAGCCTTTTATATCATTGAGTTTTTTTATGTAAGGCCGATGTCCGATATTTTACTTTACCGCTAATATCAGTCGATACCGATACCATGCTGATAATATCGTGCATCCCTAAATAATTGTTTTCATAGTTAAAAATTAGGGAACTTAAAGAAAACAGAGTGTATTTAACTTAGGGTTGCCAGATAGAAAAAGGATTAAATATTATACTACTGCTTTAAATGACCTAAACTATTGTCTGTGATGAGGAGAGTGCACTTCCTCGACCAACAATAAGTGTGTGTTGTACTGGAAGGAGGCGAGGTCGTGTGTCCAGCAAGCGCACATCTGGCTGATCGGATCAGACGACATGTGGGAGTTCATGTGAATAAAATGTATTTTGGGGGTTCAACAGAAAATGTAAAAACTATTGTATATTTGGGCTTTTTAAAACTATTGTACTGTATATTGTATAAATCCTAAAACTATAAATACATGTATACATATTGTAAATACAATAATTGTTGTTTATCTGGTAACACTGGGTCAAACTTTTGTTTGCATATTTTACCATAAAATCCTTCCTTGTCGAGATGAACGTGAAATCTCATGCAGTCTCAGCTACTATGCCGTATTTTATCTCACTATCTGTAAAACTGACTGATTTGTCATTTTTCTTTTGGATAATTTTTTTTTTCAATCGACCTTTATTTATACAGGTTTGTCTCACTGAGTCACGAGGACTCATTTTAAAGATGACTAGTGGTGGGCGATATGGCTCAAATATATTGTGATATTTCAGAGCATTCTGACGATAATGATAAATTTCGTGATTAACAAAAAAAAAACAGAAATCAAAGTTATTTATTTGACTAAATTAACTTAACATGTTGCTTTGCAGTATTATATAAAATTTAAAAAAAACAAGGGGTAATTTTACTGAAATTACTTTATTTAGTAAAGTATTCAGTCTCCAAGTATAAAAATAAAAATGATCTGTTATTTAGATTGAAAAAGCCTGCACAAAATATAGATCAACAAAATCCACCACAAAAACTAAAGTGCATGTGTAGTTTCCTAAAACAACTAAATAAAATGAAGCTTAAGATCTGTTGAGCATAAATGTAACATACAACAAAATATGTGTTGCCTTTAAATGAGCAATAACTTCCAGAACTTGTAACAATGTGATCAGCTGACCCTGAAGCTTGTTGGTGTTTCAGCTTCATCTACTCATGTAGGAATGATTCATTTTTCTGACTGATCTGTCTCTGATCACCTGTCTCTTGGTCCGTGGACCGACTGTGGAACTCAAGAGACAGTTGAGCTGCGCGTGTTTGTACAGACAGTTTAGAGCGGGGGAGATGCAGCCCGCACCCGCAGCTCAGAGCGGGGTGGGGGACTGTTGAGCTGTCTGTACCTGCAGTTTAGAGCTGGATAGAGAGAAGCTGAGACGCGTGTTGTTTGTTTTTAGCATTTTAGCTAGCTAGTGTTGCACGTAACTAATTAGCGTTACACCAATACAACAGGTGGAGTGGGGGTGAGCAGTTTGGTTTGATCGTTCGAAGCGCTCGGTTGTTAAGGGGGCGGGGCACCCTGACGTATTACGTCGTGAAATTAGCATATCATATCATGTTTTTGCCCGGGCAAGCTTTTTTTTAACCTGTATTATAGTGAACGATATGATATGGCCCAGCCCTAGGTGGCCATCTTGAATCAGGTCAACTCTCGAGATGTAAATGTGGTATTTGTTTCCTGAAAGTTTCAGTAAAATATTCTCATGACACAGCTTGGCTACAGACAAACACGATTACCGGTACCTCGAAATAGAAAACCTCGTCAAACTGAGGATTGTTGGTTTTCCTCCGAGCTTTGGTCTTTTTTGCTTCTGACCTACGAGGAGTAAAAAATAAAATAAAAAATAAAAAAAAGCTTTATCTAAATTTAACCTTGTAATAAATGTAAAACCACAAAGAAAAAACCCACCTTGAAGGGCCGAGTAAGGAAACAGCAGCGTAGGGGTCACACTGCCCGTTGACGATGGGGAGGCCTTGGCACTCCAGGACTCTGTTGAAACAAAACCAGAACCAAATTTTCATCAGACCCTAACGGGTTAATCAGTTTCAAACACCGGCTGTCTGAAAACCAACAAGAATGAAACCTTTAGGAGAACAAAACCTTTGAATGTGTCTTAAAGAAACACCTAATTCCACCTTGGTACTTAACAACATTTCCAATTAAAAAAAGGGCCCAAAGAGTCAGTTTCACTAAAATCCGACGCTTGCACTAAGCTTTTAGCTTTATCAGTCCCCGCTTACTTTCATTAACCCCCCTGTGTGGCAGAATTCAGAATATCTTACCAAGAAACTTGAGGATAAGTGAGTTGACGTTACTGACCCACAAAAACTGTGTCAGATTAGTTGTTTGATCTTTAAATCTCACAGTAACTTCTATAAAAACTGAAGCATAATCAGCTTATTAGGAGATAAACCTACTAAACTGTAATTTATTTATATTTTGCAGTAGCAGCTCTTGCTAATTTGAGCTAATCCTGCTTCTTTTAGGTTTTAGCTTTTGTTCTGGTGGTTGCAGTTTTACTTAGTTTATTTTGTGTTTTGATAATTATGGCTTTAGCATCTGCTCTGAAACTGTTTAGCTAATGGCAGTTTTGCATTTTAAAGCCCAGCCTGTTGGCCTGCCCTTATTCTACCCTGGCCGTGGTTGTGTTTGATTTGAGCAGAGTGCTGCCTCGATGTGGGCGGGGAGCATCATATCAAAAACACGTGATGTCATATTGTTTGCGACAAAACACTGGACGACATCGAGCTCATGCTACTTCTCTTTTTTCCTTTATATTATTCAAGAGCAGCAAAAACAGAGCAAGAGAAGGCGAAGTGCTGAAAGAAGATTAGCTATTGTTGACATCTGACCCAAACCCGGGTCTCTGGGTTCTTGGAATCGGGCTGGAAGTGGGCCATAATGCCAAATGTAAATACGCAGAACCCAGGTTTGAACTCAAGCCATTTTTACAATACAAAAATGTAGCTGCACCAAATGTTTTGCTAATTTTAACAATTCTTTACTCCGTTAAGTTATAGCTACTGTTATGTTGCACCTGGCTCATTCTGCTGTTTTTAGCTACTCTTTTGTTGCTTTTACCTACCATTATGCTTCCTGTACCTTTTTAGCTACAGTAGAGCTATTTGTAGAGCTATTTTTAGTTAATGTTTTGCTGATTATGGCCTTAGCATCCGTTTTGCTCGTATGAACCAAGGTTCTGCTGCTTTAGGCTATTGTTCTGGTCCTTTTAACTTTTAGCTGAAGTTTGGCTGATTTTAGTTACCATTTCGCAACATTTTCTACATGTTCTGCTCCTTTTAGCTTTTAGCTAAGGTTGTTCTATTTTTAGTTATTTTTTTGCTGATTAAAACTTCACCATCTGTTTTGCTACATGTTCAAACATTTTGCTACTTTTAGCTACTGTCCTGATCATTTTAGGTTTTAGCTACTATCTTGTTCCTTTTAGATTTTAGCCACTGTTCTGCTGCTTTTAGCTTTTGTTTCACATCTTGTAGTTTCTAACTGCCATTCTTCTGCTTTTATTGGCTTGTGTTCTGCTTGTTTTACCTTAAACAACTCAGTTTAAGCTTTTTCAGCTAATTTTAGAAAAGTCAGCTCAGTATTCACCCCGCAATTAACACAAAACAAACCTTTAGTTATGTTGATGCATATTTTTTCCACAAAGTATTTTTCATAACATATCTTAAAGTAAATAATTGTCAACTTTAATATTATGCCCTCATGTGATTGAGATGGTACGAGATAAAAAGTTAACAAAAACATATACTTCAGACAGGCACTGCCATTTTGTAGTTTTCTTTCAATAAGCTTGCACTGTTTTGCCAGACAAAAGAACTGTATTACCCAGAAGCCAACAGTGCTTGCAGCTGCTGCTTTCTGCCGAAATGAAGGGAAAGTTTTGCAACGCAAAGTCAGAAGTAACGATCCATCTATGAAGCTCACAGAACTGGCAGGAAAGTTGCAAATAATCCTGTAGCTAATTATCCACGCGTACATAAACCTGGTGGTCTTCGTCGCTGCAGGGTAGGTCTGCCGAACCAGAACCGAGCTCGACCTGAACAGAGCTGCTGGTCTGCACTGCAAAGCTGTTGAGTAAAATTTTGCAGTACAGTACATATACAGACGTATGTTGTTAAAATGATGTAGGTTTAAGAGTTTAGAACATTGCAAGAGTGTGGGAAGGGTTTATAAAGCCTTAGAATATATATAAATACTAAAATAAACATAGTGTTGCTACTTTGTGGTTTTTCACCTATCATGGGGGCGTATGGAACGTAAACCCCGTGATAAACGAGGGACTACTGTACAGTATTACCTATCCAACACTTCATAATATTTATTTCATTTTAGGTGCAAGAAAGAAGTCAAAATGTCTGGTTCGATCATCATTAACTTGTGAGCTGATGCTGCCTAATGCAAAAGAAAACTTCTAACATTACATTTAATTCAACACCTTTAAAAATGTATATATTTCCATGTTGTAAAGTTAAAGTTCCTGTCTGTTTTGTTTGTAACGGCTGACCCCGCTGACCAGTGACATCATGCTGTAAGGGGATTAGCATCCAAACCGGGTCCTCGCAGGACGAATCTCTTCCTGTGTGTCACTGTGACGCATCATGATGAATCACAAAACAAACCACAACGCTTCCCACGACTAAGCTCTCACACACACATACACACACACACACACACACACAGGTCCCAAATAAGGAGTAAAGTATGGGCTGGGTTAAGCGTTGCTAATGCCACAGCACTTCCTGTCCAGTACAGTAATCTGGTTTACATAACCTCTGCCAGGCCTACAATACAAGCCCCGCCCCCTTTGTCTGTTATTGCTGCTCCTACATGCCCAACGGTGGCAGATAGTCATCATTCCTCATGGAATAAAAGGAATGACATCACAGCTGCCTTGATACCTCCTGCTGATGTGCAGGAGGTAACGGGTCAGTGGTTGTGCACCACATTCACGAGAGCTGGGATGTTTCTGCTCCTCCTGGTTCTGGACAACCTTAAAGATCATTTTAAATTTCAGCCTGTAAATAATAAAGCTCTTTCTGGGGGGCTTCAGAGAACACTCTGTGGAATCTTAAACATGGAGGAGTGATTCGAGTTGCGGTTAAGAGTTTGAAACTGAAACTGAAATCTGAGGGTTTTCTATTCGTCTCGAGAAGCTCCACGCCGCAGTGAACGCCTCGCGCACAAAGTTTCACTCCGTTGTCACTCCTCGAACGTTGCACTGACAACCTGAACAAAAAAATAAAAAAGAGTCAAGTAACTTGTGCCATATTAGAGTTGAGCCTCCTGCTGCCCTTGAGCCAAAGTGACACCTGGGCTGTTTTGACCCAAAGGCAGCAGGAGGGTTAG
>JBBPBX010048672.1:0-10046 GCA_038048925.1 Garcialebias charrua | reverse complement strand
ATGAGGGGGATGTTACTATTGAGGGATTAAAATAAAGCTTTAAGATGTCATATTTTTTAGTTTGTGCTTTTATTGCAAACCATGTGTGGTGTAGTTATAACTGGAGAAATTTGATTTGCTGAGAACACACTCTGAGCGCTGTGCTGAACAAATCTGGTGAAATTTGAAAGCGAATTGTTGACGCTAAAATATCAAAAATGCTAGCTAAAAACCACAAGTAGCAAAACATGAACTAAAATGATACAACTTTTTTTTGTTCGGGAAATGATATTGATCCGATTTTTGAGTTTGTGAAGACGGAATTTGTAAAAATACAATTTATCATTGAACTTAGATAAAACAAAGTACATGATATTCAGTGGCAAAAGGGAAACTGTGGATTTTCCACTCATGATTGATGGTGTTGAGATTTGTCTTGTGAGTGAAATGAAGTTTTTGGGTGTTATTATTGACAATAAACTGACGTGGAAACCTCATATAAATTCTGTCAGGACAAAAATAGCTAAAGCAATTGCTGTATTATATAGAGTAAGGAATCTGTTAAATGATAAAGCTCTGTACTTATTGTACAACACAATTATTGTTCCACACATAATCTATTGTATTGATGTCTGGGGTAAAGCTTGTAAATCATTCACGGAACCTGTTTTTGTACCAAAGAGAATGGTAAGAATAATTACCAGAGAGCACTATTGTCACCCTTCAAGCACTTTATTTCACAAATTGAAATTGTTGAAGTTCCATGACTTGGTGGATTACAATATCCTGTCGATTATGTATAGAGCTCATAAAAATGAACTACCAGTGAATATACAAATGTTTTTTGTCAAACGTAAAAGTTGTTATAATCTTAAAGGAACAGAGCTTTTTGTGAAACCAAGATATAGAACTAGTTTGAGGGGTCGGTCAACCTCAATCAAAGGAATTGAACTTTGGGATAATTTGGAAACTGGTATTAAAAATGCTAAATCAATGACCATTTTTAAAAATATGATCAAAACAAATTTCTTGCAAAAATATAAATAATAATAATAATAATAATTAATTCAATTTATAACGCACTTTTCATTACTGAAAATCTCAAAGTGCTACACATATATTGAATGCTACACACATTCATAAACCGGTGGCGGCAGACTACCATGCAAGGTGCTTTCCAGTCCTACCGGGAGCAACTCAGGGTTAAGTGTCTTGCCCAAGGACACAACGACACATGGTGCGGGTCCCGGGAGTCGAACCGCCAACTTTCCAATCGGGAGACGACTGCCATTACCACTACACCACGGCCGCCCCTAAATGATAAGAATACCGTGTAATAGATGTTTTCTTTGAAATTCTCTTTCATGGAACTATATGAGTTGTTTTCTTTTTTTCAATCAACTTTTTAGATTGATTTTTTTCTTTTTTGTCTTGTTTGAATTATCTTTGTAATGGGGCAGATAAAATAAGATTTTTTTCTTCTTTCTGCATCCCTTCATTTTTCTTTTATACTGCACAGTCTCAAATATGAGATTGTTTTGTATTGTATTTAAAATGAATAAATTTAGTAAAAATAAAAAAAACAAAAAATAAAATTAGCACAATTCTAGCTAAAAGCTAATAGGAGCAAAAAAAAACTAGCTAGAAGTAGTAAAAGACTAGCTAAAGTTAACAAACATGTAAAGTTGTAAAAGATTAGCTTAACGAAGCAAAAGGCTAACTAAAAGTAACAAAAGGCTTACTAAACATGGCTAAAGGTGATTAAAATTGTGATTAACAAGACTCTTTAAAAGTAGCAAAAGGGTAGCTAAAAATAAAAAAGGCTAATTTAAAGTAGTAAAAACAGCTAGAAGTAATAGAAAATTAAAAGCAGTAAAGGCTAAATGAATGCATTAAAAGGCTAGCCTAAAGTAACATTAAAAGTAACAAAAGTCTAGTTAAAAGTTAAAAATAGTAGAACGGTTGCTACTAAAAGCAGCACAAGTATGGATTTCAAACAGGAGGTCTTGACGTGTTCCAATTGAGAAAATATTTGTAAAATACAGATAAATATATATAAAAAGACAAGTTACATAAAAACAAAAGCCACTGCACCCGTCTCCAAAAAGAGCTGAATGTTTTGATATATAAATGGCACCAACAACAAAAAAAACGTTATAAATGGACAAAAGTAATTTTGTGTTGATTAAAAGTAAATAAAGTTTAAAACACGACATCAGAGCATTTGGATCTACAGCTTCTTAAAAACAACCTGCACGGTTTCACGTCAAGATTTTGCTCAAATTTGATTAATGTCACTGTTGAACTTGTCAGATCAAGTATTTGGGCCCATGATGTTTTAATAACATTAGCAGCTTGGCGGGTGGCGGAGATCAGAGCCGTATATAGTGAGAGTTGTGACACTCTTTGTACTCGCCGCTAGGCGGTCACGTGGTTCATGCAGCTCCCAGTAGTTACAAGCAGCTCATCGCTGCCAGTCAGTTTGAGCAGCTACTGGCGCAACAGAACACAAAAATAGACTTTTCTTACTTTGTCCAGCGTCTTTCAGTAATTATTGAGCAGTAACAAACTGATTACTTAAATGATTACTGATTATTTCACTGACTATGCGTTTTATTAAAGCATTTTTAGACGTGGCAGATGCTTTTATCATTACAGTGAAACGAGACTGTAAACACATTAGAAAATACATGTCTACTATACAATACAATGACCAGTATAGCCATGTCAACAGTGTTTTATGTTACACATAAAACATTTTTTTAAATTAAAAACAGAGTAACACCTAGTAAGCTATTTCTGATGTTCTCTGCATGATAATTCTCCACCTTGTCCTTCATGCCAGCAGTATCTGCTCCAGTTTACCAGATCATCTGGGATGAAGTCTTCATTTCTGCACATTAGATAGTTGTTCAATTTTTTTTAAATTAGCAACCGAGTACCTGGATGACAGAGTTGATTGTGCTTGTAGCCTGACCTGACTGTTGTAAAATTGTAATTCACTGATTAAAATGTTAATTTAAATGAAACAGTTTCTAGTTAAAATCTAGCCTGGCCCTCGCCTTCCTGCACAGCTCCGCTCAATTCTCATTTCCATTCACTGCACAGTCTGGGACTTCACCCACCCACAAGGATTTCTCCGGTAGATTTTTGTTCGGACCAATCAGAGAACAGAAGGGGCGGAGTTTTGGACCCTAACCCACGCCCCCACCTGTCCCAGCGCGCAGAGCCCTATAAAAGGGCTCTGCCAGCGCTCAGTCAGCGAGAAGCGGCATGTTCTCATTCAAAGCGATGCAGGACTGTTTTCTATGTGACACACATTTATTAATTTCCCCTTCTTAATCCCTTATCTGGAGTTTTCTTTTGTTTTTTTTCTCCAAAAGTCAAGAAATCGCTCCCTCGTCCTCCTTCTCCTCCTCTCCCTCCGCTGAGTAAAATGAACACGGAAATGGCTGAGGTTGTCACCAAACTCGGGTTTTACGTTGCTGACTGAGTCCCATCAGATTTTCTGGTCTTCTGGTGAGCTGGACCAGCGATCCATGGTTTTATTTTATTAAAACGTTTTAAACATATAAACACAATATGCATCGCGGCAGCCGGCAGAGGGAAAAAGCTGCAGAGGGGGCGGAGCAGTTGTCAGTCAAGTTCACCCCGCTCATTCAAAGCGATGCAGAGGGGAGGGAGCAGAATGCTTTTCCCTGTTCAAATTATCCAATGGTGTTGTTCCTCAACAGAGGCTAACGCCTCCAGCAAGAAACGTTTTACAATGGCTAGGTTCCAGACCCTTGTCTGAAGCAAAGTGAAGGACAGGGTTTGGTTTCAACCAGGCTAGTTAAAATCATAACAGGTGACAAAATAAGTGTTAATTGTGCAAAAATAAATTACCAAACAATTTATTATAAAATATGTCTGTAAAACAAGCTTTAATGAAGTAGGCCTACTTCACTACTATTTATACTGTTTATTAATTACATAATCATCCCAACAACACAAAGTGAGTAATGTAAATTTAATCTGCACACAAAACATTCTGAATCAGGGCTCAAAATGTTTAACTGTCAAAGAAATGTGCAAGGAAATAAACTAGTATCACTCTACAGGCACATTTTGAGAGAGGGCACTTCACAAAGACACAGTCAGGCCGTGTGAGACTGAAGAAGGTTCCAACCGTTTGTTTTCATCGCCCAGAACCAAATGAGAAGAACAGCAGAACTTTCCCTGACCAGTGATCTCACATATTTTGCTAAAGTTCCTGGTTTTAGTTTTCTACATTCACCTTATAATCTAGCTGTTTTTGCAATCTTATTTTAATTTCATTAAAATTTTAAAAAATCTGTATGCCTCTTTTATTATCAGAGTCAGAGAGTTTTATTGTCATTTGCACCGCATGTGGTACATGTGATGAAAACGAGATTATGTACACAGGGTCCCAGTTACATCCAACAACAAATGCAAGAGAAAAAGAAAAGAAGAAAAACATCAACTAGTAATACACTAAGCCCTAATGTAGTAGAAAAACATCATTATAAACAGCAGCACAAACATGAGTCTGTATGAGCAGATGGTCACAGGTGAACACAGCAACATGACAACAGATCAGCATCAGCATGATGTGATGTTACACGCTGGAAGCTTATTTGAACAAGTGGAAGTAAAAAGGCAATGGAAATAAAAAATGCTACATATTAAAATACCAAAAGTAATAAAAGTTACACACTGAAAGCTTTTTTGAACAAGTGGGTCTTCAGTCTGGTTTTGAACAGAGTCAGATCAGAGGTGGCACGCAGCTCAAGGGGGAGGCTGTTCCAGGCTTTTGGGCCGGCAACAGAAAAAGACTGGTCTCCCCATTGTTTGTACCTTGAGCGAGGCACCTCCAGCAGGTGTTGACTGGCAGATCGTAAAGCTCTGCTGGGCTGATGGACTTTCAGAAGTTCTGAGATGTACAGAGGAGCAAGTCCATTCAGAGCTTTGAAAACAAACAGGAGCAGCTTGAACTGTATCCTGAACTGAACCGGTTGATGGTGATGGTGGGGAGACTGACTCCAACAGACTTCTGTGCAGCCTTCACCACTCTCTGTAAAGCTTTTCTTTCTGCAGCTGTGCAGCCTCCATCCCACACGTTGATGCTGGAGCACAGGATGCTCTCCACTGCACACCTGTAGAAGGAGGTGAGGACTGAGCTTCCCAGACCAGCTCGTCTCAGCCGTCTGAGGAAGTAGAGTCTCTGATGATCTTTCTTGATCAGGCTGGTGGTGTTGTTGCTCCAGCTGAGGTCATCATTCAAGTGTACACCCAAGTACTTGTAGCTGGAGACCACCTCCACCGCAGATCCTCTTATGTTCAGTGGGGCGTGGGTGTGTTTGTTCCTTCTGAAGTCCACAATCATCTCCTTCGTCTTCTTCACATTCATGTGAAGGTTGTTCTCTTTGCACCAGCTCTCCAGGTGCTCCACCTCCTGTCTGTAGCTGGATTCATCATTGTCTGTGATGCATCCCACCACCGCTGTATCATCTGCAAACTTTACAATATGACAGCCTGGATGTGTGGCTGTACAATCATATGTGAGCAGAGTGAACAGAAGAGGGCTCAGCACACATCCTTGAGGAGAGCCAGTGCTGAGGGTTATGGTGGAGGAGGAGAAGTTGTGGATCTTGTTGTGGATATAAGTTGTGGATATAACTGTCTATTGTCGTCACTGTTGTCATCATCCTTTGGTAAAAATCCTTCATGGAGCTCCCCAACACCATGGATACTCTATGGAGAGAAGCAAGTCTATTAGAAAGCATTCTTCCTTCATGTCATGATGTGCAAAGAAATAACAGAAATAATTCTTATTTCTTGTTCTGTCTTGAAAGAGAGCCTAATCTCAACTTGGCCCATGATTACCATACGCTAAACTAATACTATAATACAAATTCAAATTAACAGTCCTGCAGTAAATACCAATTTGTGACGGTTATGGTGTTAAAATAATTTTATTCAAACTTCTTGATTCAGAAATTATTGTTTTGGGAAGACATAAAACGAGAACTTGTACCTTTATGATACTTTGTTTGAATGCAGTTCTCTGAAGTCATTCTGTGGTTCACCTGGAAAACAAAACAATTTACTCATCTCTACAATCACATTTTTCTTTAATGATAATGTCACAATTTATGCTGCAGTCTTTGACAAAGGATCTATAATTTGAACTAAATTAAACCACAACAATCTCAGAAAAAAGGCTAAGTATTTTCTGGAATTATCATAAAAAATAAAAATATAAACTTTTGAAAATTTAAGCTGTAATGGATATTTTAAAACGATGAATTAGACAGAAATAGACCCAGTTAAACCATCATGATAGCAGAGCTAGCTACAGTTAACACACAACTAGCAATTTAACATGTTAAATTAACAAAAAACTGGCGACATGAAGTGTTAGCGTTGATAAATTGTGGTCAGAACAATCAGCTAACACCTCAAAGTGGCAAAAAAATGCTGTATTTTCATCAACTTACCAGAGAAAACACGGAGAATGTACTGCGTTCAATGGTAGAAACGCAGCTGTATGTAACTTTCAGCAGGTCCGTGACCCACGTGACTTCCGCATTCCATTCTTTCTATGGGAGTCAATGGGAGTGTCGCAACTCTCACTATATACGGCTCTGGCAGAGATATATGAATAATTTGAATTTTCCTAAATAATCCCTTCATGCAGTTTTAGGGAATCAAAGGATTAATTTGTAGAAGAGAAAACTGCTCTAAATATTTTATTTTGACGAACAAATGTTTCATTTTGTACGAGAGAGTGAAAGATCTTGTTTTTCCTGAGATGTAAATGATTTCTCCGCCTCACCCAAATGTGTCTTTCTAGAGAAATCGGATAAAATGACCTCCGGCTCTTCTCTCTAAGCTCCTTATTGAACCGAGCGCGGCTGACCAGCCTTCGCTGCTGCGCGTTACAGAAGCCGAACGTCCGACGAACACGTAATAATCCATCAGAGAGTTTCACTTGTCGCCACATGAGCTCATCCATCCTGGGGAAGGATAACCACAGAAAACAGTGATGTTTGGAGCGTGACTACGACTTCTACACCCGAACGATTGAAACACTTAAGGATTCTAAACAAACTGCTCAAACCTTCAGCCAAAAGCTGTTTTTATGGCATCCTGCAGTCAAGCCGCCCCTAAAACCGAAAGGTTTGTATTAAAGATGACAGAACGACAACAACAGCAAATCTACTTCTGGAAACAGCTAAAGCCAAAACAAACCGAATGTTGATCCAAAGGATTTAATTTAGAATATTTTATTCATAAACATCAAACACTGTGTTAACGCTGATTCTGCTTCCACTCTCCTGTTTCCCGGCTTTTAGTTTTCCATGTTTTTTTAATTTTATTTAAAGTCGAATCATTTCTGCTTGCTTTGTGCTCATTCAACTGCTCTCATATCAAAATGTTCGGCTCATTCAGGAGATGGGGCCTCTGACCACAATTTTTAAAATGTTTTAAATTTATTTATTAATACAAGTGGTCCCCGACTTACGAAGGCATCGACTTACGAAGTTCCGGACTTACTAACGGACTTACGCACAGTTATGTTGTACAGTTAATACAGCACTGGTATGTGTTTTTAGATGAAAGTGTGTTAGCTAACCGTTTGTAAACAAAGTTCTGTGCATGTTTATGAACCAGTATGTACACTTGTTCAGTCTCATGTTGAAAAACGGGTGTGTGGCGCAGCGTTAGCATACATTTTCCAACTTACGACAAAAATCCGGACTTAAGAACGACACGTGTTATGCGTTCCGACATACAAATTTTTGAGTTACGAATGATACGTAGGAAGGGAACTCGTTCGTAAGTCGGGGACCACCTGTATTTTCCCCGCAAAAATAAATAAACAGTTCTTAAATGTCTTCAAATTGGCAAAAACATACGGTACTCTTTTTGCTTTTAATAACTTTTAACTAGCCAATTGCATGGGCCCTTCCCATGGGCTCACCACCTGTGGGAGGGGCCAAAGGGGTCGGGTGCAATGTGAGATGGGTGGTGGCCGAGGGCGGGGACCCTGGCGGTCTGATCCTCGGCTACAGAAGCTGGCCATTGGGACATGGAATGTCACCTCTCTGGTGGGGAAGGAGCCTGAGCTAGTGTGTGAGGTTGAGAGTTTCCGACTAGAAATAGTCGGACTCACCTCAACGCATGGCTCTGGCTCTGGAACCAGTTTCCTTGAGAGGGGTTGGACACTCTTCCACTCTGGAGTTGCCCCTGGTGAGAGGCGCCGAGCAGGAGTGGGCATACTGGTTGCCCCCCATCTTGGTGCCTGTACGTTGGGGTTCACCCCGGTGAACGAGAGGGTAGCCTCCCTTCGCCTACGTGTGGGGGGACGGGCTCTGACTGTTGTTTGTGCCTATGCACCAAACGGCAGCTCAGACTACCCACCCTTTTTGGAGTCCTTGGAGGGGGTATTGGAGAGTGCGCCTCCTGGGGACTCCCTTGTTCTACTGGGGGACTTCAACGCTCACGTGGGCAATGACAGTGAGACCTGGAGGGGTGTGGTTGGGAGGAACGGCCCCCCTGATCTGAACCAGAGTGGTGTTCTGTTATTGGACTTCTGTGCTCGTCATGGATTGTCCATAACGAACACCATGTTTAAGCATAAGGGTGTCCATATGTGCTCTTGGCACCAGGACACCCTAGGTCGCAGTTCGATGATCGACTTTGTTGTCGTCTCATCTGATCTGCGGCCGCATGTCTTGGACACTCGGGTGAAGAGAGGGGCGGAGCTGTCAACTGACCACTACCTGGTGGTGAGTTGGCTCCGATGGTGGGGGAGGATGCCGGTCAGACCTGGCAGACCCAAACGTATTGTGAGGGTCTGCTGGGAACGTCTGGCAGAGTCTCCCGTAAGACGGAGCTTTAACTCCCACCTCCGGGAGAGCTTTGAACACGTTCCGAGGGAGGCGGGGGACATGGAGTCCGAGTGGGCCGTGTTCCGCGCCTCTATTGTCGAGGCAGCTTATCGGAGCTGTGGCCGCAAGGTTGTTGGTGCCTGTCGTGGTGGCAACCCTCGAACCCGGTGGTGGACACCGGCAGTGAGGGATGCTGTCAGGCTGAAGAAGGAGTCCTATTGGGCCTTTTTGGCTTGTGGGACCCCGGAAGCAGCTGATAGGTACCGGCAGTCCAAGCGGCATGCGGCTCGGGTGGTTGCTGAGGCAAAAACTCGGGCGTGGGAGGAGTTCGGAGAGGCCATGGAGAATGACTTCCGTACGGCTTCGAGGCGATTCTGGTCCACCATCCGGCGTCTCAGGGGGGGAAAGAGGTACGCGACCAACACCATTTATGGTGGGGGTGGCGTGCTGCTGACCTCAACTCGGGATGTTGTGAGTCGGTGGGCGGAATACTTCGAAGACCTCCTCAATCCTACTGGCACGTCTTCCATGGAGGAAGCGGAGCCTGGGGACTTTGGGTCGGGTTCTCCGATCTCTGGTGCTGAGGTCGCCGAGGTGGTTAAAAAGCTCCGCGGTGGCAAGGCTCCGGGGGTGGATGAGATTCGCCCGGAGTTCCTTAGGGCTCTGGATGTTGTGGGGTTGTGTTGGCTTACGCGACTCTGCAATATCGCGTGGACATCGGGGGCAGTTCCCTTGGATTGGCAGACTGGGGTGGTGGTTCCCCTATTCAAAAAGGGGGACCGTAGGGTGTGTTCCAACTATAGGGGGATCACACTCTTAAGCCTCCCTGGTAAGGTCTATTCAGGGGTTCTGGAGAGGAGGGTCCGTCGGATAGTCGAACCTCGGATTCAGGAGGAGCAATGTGGTTTTCGTCCTGGTCGTGGAACACTGGACCAGCTCTACACCCTCAACAGGGTCCTGGAGGGTGCGTGGGAGTTTGCCCAACCAGTTTACATGTGCTTTGTGGACTTGGAGAAGGCATTCGACCGCGTCCCTCGGGGGGTTCTGTGGGGGGTACTCCGGGAGTATGGGGTACCAGGCCCTTTGATAAGGGCTGTTAGGTCCCTGTACGACCGGTGTCAGAGCTTGGTCCGCATTGCCGGCAGTAAGTCAGGCTCGTTTCCGGTGAGA
>JBBPBX010048671.1:1277-25661 GCA_038048925.1 Garcialebias charrua | reverse complement strand
TATATATATGTATATATAAATGGAATTTAATTAGTAATTGTATGAGATAAAGGAAGTTAAATAAGTTGTTCATTTTGTTTTGGTATTTAAAAAATTGGTTGTTTGAATTGTTTGTTGGAGAATAAGGGGCAGATATAATAAGATTGTTTTCTTCATCTGCTGCCTTTCATTTTATATTTTCTTTTTTTTCTTTTTCTTATTGTATATATGTAAATTGTTTTGTATTTTGTTATTATAAAATGAATGAATAAACTAAACTAAATTCATTTATTAAATGAATGTATTATTATTATTATTATTATTATTAAATTGTAAAAATTATTATTATTCATTTATTATTCATTTATTAAATTATTTTTGTCTCCTATAAATATACAGGGAGTGGGAGGCACAGAGGTTTGAGAAGGTGGGCCTGTGATCGGAAGATCGCTGGTTTGACTTCTGGTACAAACATCAAAATGTGGGTGGGATAGGTGAAGCACCCACACCTGCCTCCACTCTCATTTGCCCCACTCTGGGCCCTTGAGCAAGGCCCTTATATTTGTAATGGAATAACTAGTCAGAATCAACAATAAACCTTTTAACTGACCCTACAAACCCCACCATCTGCTCCCCTGGGCACCCCAGATAGTAGCTCTGCTCCACACAGAGGGCTGTGGTAACTTGTGGTCTGTGATTGTGTCAGTAAGGGCATCTGGCATTATTTTTTTTATTTTTTTTTTATTGCCAAGTCTTCATGTGACTTAGCTTGCTGTGGCAACCCCTGAAGAAGGGAGCAGCCAAAATATATTTAAAAAAACAAACAAATAAACTAAATACCTGTAAACAGATGACTTGCGGTCACCTGCAGCCAAACCTCAAGTAGAAAACCTGTGACTTTATAAAATCTTTTATTCATAATTGTTTCTTGAAATACAATGAATGTGTTATTCATCCATCCATCCATTTTCTTCTGCTTGTTCTGAAGTCGGGTCATGAGGGCATCAGCAATTGAGCAGGGAGGTCCAGACATCTCTTTCCACAGCCACCTCTCTTCTGTGGGGACCCCAAAGTGTTCCCAAGAGATAGTCTGTCCAGCGTGTCCTGGGTCTTCCATGGGGTCTCCTCCCAGTCGGACATACCCAAAGCACATACAAGTAGATGCCCATCTGTACCAGATGCCCGAATAAACCACCTGTGATCTCATTCCTTCAGGCTCGACGCAAAGTTTGTGACCATAGGTGAGGGTAGGAAAGTAGACTGACCAGTAAACAGAAAGCTTTGCCTTATAGTTCCGTCTTCACCACAATGGACCGGCACAGTGTCCGCAGTACAGCAGGCACTGCACCAATCCATCTGCCAATCTCACGCTCCATTCTTCCCTCACTCGTGAACAAAACCCTGAGATACTTGAACTCCTCCACTTGAGGTAGAACCTCACTCTCGACCTGAAGAGCGCAATCACCCATTTTTGACTGAGGACCATGACCTCAGATTTGGAGGTGCTGATTCTCATCCCAGCTGCTTCACACTCGGCTGCAAACCACTCCAGTGAGAGCTGGAGATCACGGCATGATGACGCCAGCAGGACCATACACCACTTCAAACAGCAGAGATGGAAAACTGAGGCTACAGGACTGGACTCCCTCTGCCCCAGGCTGCACCAAGAAATTCTGTCCATAAAAGTTATGAACAAAATATGTGACAAATGACAGCCTCGATGGAGAACAACTCCCACCCTGAAGAGGTCCAACTTACAGCCAGCAATGCAAATCAAACTCTCACTCCACTTGTATAGGGACCGAACAGCCCGTAGCAACAGGTCCCCAATCCCATACTCACAGAGCATCACCAACATTGTACCCAGAGGAACACGTCGAATGCCTTCTGCAAGTCCACAACACACATGTAGACCAGATAGGCAAACTCCTAGTGCTCTTTGAGGACCCTAGTGAGGGTAAATAGCTGATCCAGTGTTCCACGGCCACGGAACCAACACTGTTCCTCCTGGGTCTGAGGTTCGACCAATGACCGAACTAGCTTCTCTATAGTACCCCTGATTAGATCTTAGCAGGGAGGCTAAGGAGAGTGATGCCTCTATAATTGGAGCACACCCTCCGGTCCCCCATTTTGAAGAGGGGAACCACCACCCCATCTGCCAATCCAGTGGCGTTTCCCCGATATCCACATGATATTGCAAAGGCATGGCCACTGAGACACTGAGCTCCTTGCTATTTGTTGTCCATTTGAGTCTTTGGAATCACCCTTTGTCTGGTCCATCACTTATGACCAATTTGCCTTGGGAGACCCTAGCAGGGGCATTTACAATTGCCCCTGACCGAATAGCTCATAGGATCATTCAAGCACACAGACTTCTCCACCACGATAAGGTGGCGATTCAAGGAGGAGCAATTCCATTAATGTGTTATGTTTGAGCATTTTGAGATTTGTTCATATTTGCTCATTTTCATTTTAGTGGTTTAATCAAATTAATTAATAAAAAGGACTTTTGCGCATAATTCAAAGTGGTAGCAATTTTCTCGTTTCAATTTGTCACAAAAGTGGTTTGAAGTATCCTGTAAATGCTGTTAAAGGAAACCTTAAATATTTTCTTTTTTCTCTCTCTCTTATCAGTGAACAGACATGCTGGTTTCAGAGCTGCTCTTCAACACTCTGGAGGATGTGACGAAAGACGACTTTGAAACATTTAAGTGGTACCTGACCCAGAATGTCCTTGAGGATTGCCAACCAATTCCCAAGTCTCGTGTAGAGAATGCAAGCCGAGCAAGTACTGTGACAAAGATGATAGAGAGCTACAATGAAGACTTGGCAGTGAAAGTCACTGTTGAGATCCTAAGGAAACAGTGCCTCAATGCCTTGGCGGATAAGATAGAGAACATACGTGGAGGTGAGTCTTTTAGACTTGCCTGTAACTATAAATCTGTCTTTTTTTATTTTTATTAATTATCTTCGCATCTACAGAAAAAGGAACTCCTGCATCCTCCAGCAGCAGTACCTCTGCTGTGACGCCTCCAACATCTGCTGCAGTGTTGGCTCAGGGGGGCAGTGTGATCATCGCTCCCACCCTCAGCAGTGGCACCACCGGATCATGGAACATAACCATCCATAAACCATGATCAAACTCATTTTAACTCAGGGAAAATGGTTTAAAAAAAGATCAGCATATGTTGAGATAACTTTAGTCATGTGTGTTAGTTTTACGTAAAATCTACTAGTGAAGTTTTTTATTGTGTTTGTACTCGTTTGAGACATTCACCATAAATTACTGTAAGGAAATTCTACTCAGACGCAGCTGTTTTCTATGGGTTTAGTCAAAGTTCTTATTAACCTTTTACTTTATACCTATTACATTAATATAAAAATATAAAATATTTTATTGTTGTATGAGCAGTCCACAGGCATTTTCTTTTTCTGAGCTGCACAGTACCTACAGTTATAAAAAACCATAGTGTTCAAGTCTATTAAGAAAAGTATAGAAATGCAGTGCGGGAACCTGTACTGTATTAGAGGAAATGTAAATTCGTTTTTGTCCCACAATCATCTTAGTCTTTGATTTACAAAAGAAATGTACTGTTCTACTCAGCATAACATACTTTGGTTTAATTGCTCTCACAGTTAAGAACAGTGATTCTCACCTGTTGGGTCAAAACCAAAAAGTGGTGACCTGTTTTTACTGCCTGGGCAAAAATAATAGTACCGGTAATAATAAAACGTTAAGAAATAAAAATCAACATTCTGATTTTTATCTCAGCCTTATGGTTATAATGCTTGAGTAAATGACTGAGTTTTTACAAAATATTGTTATGTGAAAAGAAATCTAAATTTCACTTTCTATCAGGAAACGTTTGAAATGAGCTGATTTTAAATAAAAGAATGTGTCAGAGCTGAATATTCGCCTCTCCTTTAGTTTTACAAGATAATACATCTTCAGTTAGAAAATATGTGATATTACTGCATCCAGCACAACATCATACAGTATCTGTACATCACTGTTATCAACAAAAACAGGTATTTTCACCTTTTACGTACTTAATTTTGAATTATAAATGAAAATCACGGGACTGAAAACTACCAATATGTATCATTGTAATTTGAGATTGTCATTTGTTGTTCTATTTGTGTTCTTTTGTTCTGTATGTTCAATAGTTCAATAATATTAAAAAAACATTGACGTTTTTAACAGCTCCTAGTACGCATGCTCAGTTGATCCAACGTGGAGCGTGACGCTGACGTAAACGTAACAGATGAACCACGTGATTTTCACAACGCTAAAAGCCCACTGAGCTTAAAATAAAAGCGCGATAAAATGAATTATTTTTTAATAAAGCGCTTGTATAACTATTGTTTATTGTTACGCTGCGTATTTATCTTTAGATTTGAATGGGAATGAAAATCGATTCTTCTTATTCACCGGATGACGTTCATGTCTCCTGAGCCAAACCAGGAAGTGAAATCCTGCCGTCGTCGATAAGCTAGCTGTTATTTTACGCGATGGAATCACGCGCAAAGAAAAATATTTAACACATGTAGTTCTAATTTAACAACAACCGACGTTATTTATATGTCTACATATTTTTTTAAGATAAACGTCACTGTAACTGGCCTTGGGGTCCGTAAAAAACAGCTAGCCCGCTTGTTGATTAGCTATCTGGAAGGACTGTCAGTCGCTAACACCAGTTAGTTTCCGTTAGCAGGTTAGGTAGTGATGGCTGTGGCAAAATGCTTTCTGGCCGGAGTTTCTCTTTTATTGCTGTTGTCAGGCTGCGACGCGAGGATACACAAGCTCAGCCTGAAGGTAAGTTAACGGGACGGCTGTGTTTCATATCGTCCTGGCATAGCCGGGCAGCTAACCTCAAACGTGTCATTAAAGAAAGCGCTGCTTGTTGAGGTCTGACCAGTTAGCTCTTATCAGATTATTTCTTTATTTTTTTTTTTCCAGAATGAAACACGGTTTACTGTCGACCTTAACAACTTTGGTTTCTACGCCAACGGGACTTTAGATGTGAACTTGTCTGCTTTGTGGATCAAAGATGATGTTGTGGACTACACAAAGTATCCAGTAAGTTTTCTTTATGCACTTGCATATGAGGAGAGTCCCATACAAAAGTATACATCTTAATTGTGTACTTTCTATATGACAAATTGCATTTAAAATGAGAAATACACAATAAATGGAGCTTAAATAAAACTACAAGCCTACTCTTTTGGTTTTACTTTAATATATTCATTTGTTTTCATGCACTTGCTGCCGTTTTCAGATTTCAAAGTTGTGCAGTGTTCAAGAGTGCAGTTTTTATGTTTTGGGGGTAGTTTTCACCTTTGTTATCACAGTTAATTCACACAGACTAACTTCCTGAACCCCCTCTGCTGGTGCCATTTCAGCATTAGTGATTTAGTCATAACCAGAGATGATGCAAACTCTACAGGTAGTCCCCGACTTATGAGCGCTCTGACCTACGAGCGCCCGGACTTACGAGCTGGCGAAAGAGAAGTAAATTTGAGTGTTTGTAGTAGCGCTAGCATAAAT
Source organism: Garcialebias charrua (assembly GCA_038048925.1). Taxonomy (NCBI): domain Eukaryota; kingdom Metazoa; phylum Chordata; class Actinopteri; order Cyprinodontiformes; family Rivulidae; genus Garcialebias; species Garcialebias charrua. Next base: position 20,134 of record JBBPBX010048671.1, on the reverse strand, counting down.
GTTCCAACTTACGAGCGAAAATCCGGACTTACGAGAACATGTGCTTCGTGTTCCAACTTACGAATTTTCGTGTTACGAGCAACTCGCAGGAACGGAACTCGCTCGTAAGTCGGGGACTACCTTATGGACAATAGTACAGGTAGTCCCCGACTTACGAGCGAGTTCCGTTCCTACGAGGTGCTCGTAACACAAAATCTCGTATGTCGGAACCCGAAACACGTGTCGCTCGTAAGTCCGGATTTTCGATCGTAAGTCGGAAAATGTATGCTAGCGCTACTACGAACACCCGTTTTTCAACACAAACGTACATACTAGTTCACAAACATGCACAGAACTTTGTTTACAAACGGTTAGCTAACGTGCTGTATTTTCTGTATATTCTGTACAACTTTACTGTTCGTTAGCCAGCTCGTAAGTCCGGAACCTCGTAAGTCGATGCGCTCGTAAGTCGGGGCGTACCTGTATTTGGCCATGCCTGTTAATCATTGAATTCAAGTTTTCAGTCGAGGTTTGATTTTGTCTACCGTACTTATCTTCAGTGATGCGAATCTCTGGTGGTGGGAGATACTGTACTAGCATACCAAACATGGCAAGGATTTTACCATGATACAGTACTAGCATACCAAACATGGCAAGGATTTTACCATGATGCCTCTTCTAACTTTTGAGAAAACACTTTGATGGAAGCCCTTCTCTATTCCAGGACATCCTTGTAAAAGAGATTGATGATCTCAATGGATTTCTTCCCAGTAAAATAAAGGCATTAAAAAAAAAATCCAACATGACTGTGTTCCAGTGCACAAGCAAGGACCACAAACATAGTTTGTGGGAGAAATTGACCAATCTGCCCACAGCCCTGTCCTCATCGCCATCTGGCCCAGACCTTGTCCAACACCAGTTCTCAACTTTGTGTTATAAATGTTCTACAGTGGGGGGTGCCCACACTTTCAGCATGCGAGCTGCTTTTAAAATGGGCAAGTCAAAGTGATCTACCTACTATAAGGCCCCGTTTACACGAGAACAACCTCTTGAAACGTTAGTGTTTTTTAAGTGGGTAATAAAAAAATGAGCAGGTTTACACAAAAACGCAGTAGTTTCCATGTCTGTCAGGTTGCCAGATAAGAAATTATGAACTAGAATACTGTCAACTTTAAAATTATAGCATTTTGACGTATGTGCTGAGTAAAGCAACTATTCTAAGATGAGGTGTGTGTCGTGTTTGTTGAACATGCACAGCAAAGGAGAGGGTAAATAAGACATTTTAAATTTATCTGGCAACGGCTGAACCGCAGCAGTAAGGCTGCGGTTCCACATCATGTAAACAGAGCCTCAGACTGATTTCTCTGTATGTCAATCAAGTGACAGATTTCATAGTGAGGATGGATGATAAGTTGACATCTGTTTTATTTTTTTGACGCCATGCGATCTGCACATACTACCTTTGCAATCGATTGGTAGATTGTAATCGACATATTAGTCACCCCGGCTCTACAGAATAAATGGGTGTATAAGTCACACAGGAACACTTCAAAATCTTTTGTTAAGCCTTCCAAGAAAAGTGGAAGCTGTCATCTGCAAAAGAAAGGCTGACTACTTTTTAGTTCCTGTTTGTGTTAGGGTCAGGTGTGGCCAAACACATTTGTTCATAGAGTATGCACTGTTTAGTTTTATATTCAGTTGTTAGTGAGTTATGACTTTAGGCTCACTGACACCATTTCTGCTTTGTTTAGGTTGGTTTTAGCCTGTCCAGGTCACGTGTTAATGGTGTGTTGTTAGTGAGTTATGACTTTAGGCTCACTGACACCATTTCTGCTTTGTTTAGGTTGGTTTTAGCCTGTCCAGGTCACGTGTTAATGGTGTGTTGTCCTACACTGTAAGTATATTTCATTGAACAATACATAGTGTTAAGGTGCTTTAATAAATTTGTTTTGTTAATACACTTTCTAGCAAACATTTACTATAAAATATGTTTTATAATACATCTGGCAACAAATATTTTATTATTTTCACATGTGATGGTTTGACTCTTCGTTTTATATTTGAAGGCGGAGGAGACCGACACGTGCCCACTCATAATGCAAAAGTCTACCAACAACGAACACAATGAGCCTCTCATTCTTTTTCTTATTGACGTCACTAACCTAAGGTGTGTGTATTTCAGTTTCAGTATGTTTTTGTATCTTTGGAGATGTCTCTGCAACCATTTGTTTTTGTGTAGTGTCAATGTGAAGACGAGGGGTGTCCAAGATAATGTCTTGATTGAAAATGTGGCGGAAGATGCAAATAAAGGTATTGTTCACACTTTACTCTGCCTCGAAATGTGGCGGAAGATGCAAATAAAGGTATTGTTCACACTTTACTCTGCCTCGAATATCTTCAGTAGAACAAATAATGTAATTGTTTTAAACAGACTGAACCTAAGTTTGGTGTTTCTTTTCTTTTTTTGTTTTGTTTTTTGTTCTTGCTTTTGTGTTTTTCAGTTCAGAGGAAAGCTAGAGACACCTCTGCTAATAACGATGCAAATAAGTCCAATGGAGCTGAAAACAAAGCACAGACTGTGGGACAGAAGAAAGAAACTCAGACAGAAGTAAAGAACACCCAAGCTACTGAACCTAAGAAAGAGAAGGGGAAAGAATATCCTGTAAGCTGTTTTTGTGTATCTGTATATTTGAGTGATCTGCTCTTTAAATCTAACTACTGTACCGGTATATTTTTTTGTAGCTGGGCGAGGATACCAAGCTGAATTTAACTCTTGGCAAAACAAATGGCTTCTACAACTTCAGTGTAAGTTCACGGTTCTCATTCAGTAGATTTAATGCTAAAACATGGTTGGCTGTCTGTAAAGCATTTAGTTTTTCTTCCACAGTTCCGAGTGGTTTTTGGCTTGAAGGCACAAGGTCTGTACAGTCTCAAGTTCCACTACTGTCAGAACAGGATGCCTGGATTTAAACTGCCTTACTCGTTCACGGTGAGTAGAGTGTCTTTGTCTCTGTACAGGAATCCTCCGGCTTTTGCACACATTTATTTGAATATATCCACTTGAATATATCCACTGTAGGTTGAAGTGACAGAGAAGAATCCAGAAGGCTACCTGTCTGCAGCAGAAATTCCATTATCTCGCCTTTACATATGCATGGCAGGAGTCTTCTTCACCGCTGCCATGATCTGGGTGTACACGCTCATGAAGCACAGGTACATGTCATCACTTTTTAGAGTTTGTAGTAGAAATATTTGCTGAGTTGCATTTTGTATGTCTAGGTTGTTAAAACACCCGTATGTGTTCACAAAACTGAAATGTTCGGTGTAATCTGAGCTTCTTGCTGCAAACTCAACTTGTAGAATGCTTAGCGTTTATTATACAAAACTTTTAGAACAAATATTAAGGTGCTAGCCGTTAGCAAGTTTTTAAACTCAGCACTCACCGTTTTTTCATATTACATACCCATCAAAATATTGAGATAACTTCTGACAAATGTTGAAAAGTAACGCAAACTGGTTTTAAAACATAGTATTTGTGAGATTTTAAGCTATTTCTATCACAGTTTTGGAAACGGTCTCTTCACTTCCATGTTTAGTGTGTGATGTCACGCCAGGAACTTGATCTTGNAAGACTCATTTACAAGTGAGATCTGTTGGACAGACAATAAAAGTGGTGAAAAATGACACATAGGGTTTGGAGACAAAAAAAATCCTAATACATTTTTGACCTCTGTTTGAAGGTCAAAAATGTGGTAATGAAAAAAAGTCTTGCACACAAGCACATAATGACGCCGACATTACGCAGAGGTCAGGGAGGACTCAAAGGCGGTTGAGCAGCCAGCTCATAGATCTGTGCACACTCATGGGGGGGCAAGGTCGGCCAGAGGTGAGAGTCCTGAAATGATGACATATCCCTGTCCCAAAGAAGGCAACGCCCGCATGCCTCAATGACTATCGCCCAGTAGCACTCACCCCCATCCTGATGAAGTGCTTTGAACGGCTAGTCATGAAAAGCATCACATCTGTCCTCCCTGCCTCCCTGGATCCCTTCCAATTTGCATACCGACCTAATCGCTCAACCGACGATGCCATCTCCTCTGCCCTCCACACAGCTCTCACACATCTGGACACGAAGGACTCTTATGTTAGAATGCTGTTCATCGACTTCAGCTCGGCATTCAACACCATCATCCCCCAACAGCTCATCCTTAAACTGGACAGTCTGGGGCTGAACACCTCAATGTGTAACTGGCTGCTAGACTTCCTGACCGGGAGACCACAGACAGTACGAGTCGGGAGTAACACATCTAGCACCATCACATTGAACACAGGGGCCCCACAAGGATGTGTGCTGAGCCCCCTTCTATTCACCCTGCTAACACACGACTGCACACCATCATACAGCTCCAACCACTTCATCAAGTTTGCGGACGACACAACAGTGGTGGGTCTCATCAGCAACAACGATGAGACGGACTACAGGAACGAGGTGAGCCGCCTGGCCTTGTGGTGCGGACACAACAATCTCACTCTCAACGTGGAGAAGACAAAGGAGATTGTTGTGGACTTCAGGAAGAGGGATGCCCAACATGCCCCTCTGACCATCAACAGCACCGCAGTGGAGAGAGTAGACAGCACCAAGTTCCTGGGAGTGCATGTCTCAGAGGACCTGTCCTGGAGCAGGAACACTGCATCACTGGCAAAGAAGGCTCACCAGCGTCTCTACTTTCTCCGCAAGCTGAAAAGGGCTGGAGCTTCAACCCCCATCATGAGCACCTTCTACAGAGGTGCCATAGAAAGTGTCCTGACCAGCTGCATCACTGTGTGGTTTGGTGCATGTACTGCATCCAGCCGCAAGAGCCTCCAGCGCATTGTGAGAGCAGCTGAGAAGATCGTGGGCACCTCCTTTCCCTCACTGCAGGACTTACACAGCAAACGCCTCACTCGGAAAGCCCTCTGCATGGCAGGTGATCCCACACACCCACTACACAGCTGCTTCAGACTGCTGCCATCAGGGAGGAGACTGAGGAGTCTCCAGGCTCGAACCAGCAGACTGAGAGACAGCTCTGTTCATCAGGCAGTCAGGATGCTAAACACTCTGCCTGCTCTGCCCCCTCTCCCATTTGAACTGCCTTAACACTAAAACTTTCTCACACATTATCACTCAACACAAAGATTTTAACACTGGACTCTGTGTCATCAAACGGGTTATTCACTAAACTCTCGGTCATGTGCTCATACAGTTTGCACTACTTCTCATACTTGCACTAATGTTTGTATTACATCACTGCCTATAGTCATAATACTGTTTACATTCTCTGTTTACATTTATTAATACTGTTTACTTTTATTACTACTGCTTACATTTAATTACTACTGTTTACATTTACACTACTCTAATATCTACACCACTGCTGATACATATACAGTGTGCTCTGACCGGTCTTATTTAGGATGCCCAATGTGCCTTACTGCATATGCCACTTTTTGCCTCTATAACAACATCAACTACTACCTCATACATATACTGTGTACATTAACTCATACGCTGCTTTGCCACTTTGCAAATGTCAATGCTAGAAACCTTTAGTTTATTTTAGTTATACTTTTTATACTCTTTTTTTATACTAGTATGCAAAAACTCAGGACAATATTATGTTCATTAAATGTTTAATGTTTTAGTTTTAGTTTTAGAGTCGGTGTAAATTTTCATACTCAAAGTCAAAGTCAAAGTCAACTTTATTGTCAGATCTGCAATATGTACAGTGCAGGACATACACAGGACCGAAATTGCGTTTCTCTCAGTCCCTCGGTGCAACAGTAAACATCTAAACATTGAAACACTGAAACATATAATAATAGACATAAGCATAAAATAGTAAACCTAACACTGTCCTGAGTTTTTTGCATAGTGGTATAAGAGTATGAAAATTTACACCAACTCTAAAACTAAAACATTAAACATTTAATGAACATAATATTGTCCTGAGTTTTTGCATACTAGTATAAAAAAAGAGTATAAAAAGTATAACCAAAATAAACTAAAGGTTTCTAGCATTGACATTTGCAAAGTGGCAAAGCAGCGTATGAGTCAATGTACACAGTATATGTATGAGGTAGTAGTTGATGTTGTTGTAGAGGCAAAAAGTGGCATATGCAGTAAGGCACATTGGGCATCCCTAAATAAGACCGTTCAGAGCACACTGTATATGTACCAGCAGTGGTGTAGATATTAGAGTAGTGTAAATAAATGTAAACAGTAGTAATTACATGTAAGCAGTAGTAATAAAAGTAAACAGTATTAATAAATGTAAACAGAGAATGTAAACAGTATTATGATTATAGGCAGTGATGTAATACAGACATTAGTGCAAGTATGAGAAGTAGTGCAAACTGTATGAGCACATGACCGAGAGTTTAGTGATTAACCCGTTTGATGACACAGAGTCTAGTGTTAAAAACTTTGTGTTGAGTGATAATATGTGAGAAAGTTTTAGTGTTAAGGCAGTTCAAATGGGAGGGGAGGCAGAGCAGGCAGAGTGTTTAGCATTCTGACTGCCTGATGAACAGAGCTGTCTCTCAGTCTGCTGGTTCGAGCCTGGAGACTCCTCAGTCTCCTCCCTGATGGCAGCAGTCTGAAGCAGCTGTGTAGTGGGTGTGTGGGATCACCTGCCATGCGGTGGGCTTTCCGAGTGAGGCGTTTGCTGTGTAAGTCCTGCAGTGAGGGCAAGGAGGTGCCCACGATCTTCTCAGCTGCTCTCACAATGCGCTGGAGGCTCTTGCGGCATGATGCAGTACATGCACCAAACCACACAGTGATGCAGCTGGTCAGGACACTTTCTATGGCACCTCTCTTATACCACTATGCAAAAACTCAGGACAGTGTTAGTTTTACTATTTTATGCTTATGTCTAGGGGTGGGCCATATCGTCTCGTTTACGATAATACCGGTGGATTTTTTGACACCGGTGAAAAAAATTATATCGCGGCATCCTATGATGACGTCATTTGACTGCGTCACTTTGCGATAACGGTGGTTTTGTGGAGGAACGCGGACCGCGTGAAGCAGCAGACAGCAGCCGGTGTTCCGTGGAGACTGCCTTCATGTGGAGATGCCCTACATTTTGTTAATACGCATGCGCGCGCACACCGCGAGGAGGAGGAACGAGCTAGCATTAGCCTCATAGTTGCATCTCGTAGCTTCACCGGGCAGCCGGCTTTGTGCGATCAGAGGTCCCTGGAGCTCGCCTCGATGTCGGACTGGAAGCCGAAGACATCGGGGGACAACGAGCTAACTTGGAATAATAAAGCCGACAACCTTTTAGGAGGTGCGTGCAGCTAAACCGGACTGCCCGGAGCTGCGGGTTCGGGGGCTAAATGCTAACAGCTGAAGGCGGCGCGCACAGACTGCGGCGTCGGTAAGTTATTAAAACTTTTTCTGTCTCCAACTGTATGAAGTTAGGATACTAACAGTCCTTCCTGTAAAGGGTTTAAACTGCGTGGTGCTACAGAAAGCTGCGAAGCTCAGACGTAACGCAGCGGTGCTAACAACTGGAGCTAACAGCTGGAGCTAACAGCTGGAGCTAACAGGCAAACTGATGACAGAAGCTGCCGCTTAAAGTAAGAAATTATTTTTTTTATTTACTGTATGCTCTTTTAAAATGTGTTAAAGTGTTAGAATAGTCATTACCGCACACCTCAGTGGCGGCTGGTGCGGTATATATATTTTTGCTTGTTAAATATGAATATATTTTTTTGTATTCTGGTGACTGTTTATGAAAAGTCATTTTGAAATTACACATTTGTTTGGTTGATTCAATAAAAGGAGAAAATGTGAAATATCGTCTGATATCGTTATCGGGGTATTTCAAAAAATATATTGTGATATCATTTTTTGGTAATATCGCCCACCCCTACTTATGTCTATTATTATATGTTTCAGTGTTTCAATGTTTAGATGTTTACTGTTGCACCGAGGGACTGAGAGAAACGCAATTTCGGTCCTGTGCATGTCCTGTACAGTACATATTGCAGATCTGACAATAAAGTTGACTTTGACTTTGACTTTGAATGTTTATTCAGCTGTGCTCCTCTGAAAAGTCTATGGAATTCCTCAGTAGCAGGTTTGAGAGGGGTGATGAGAGCATCTAGTTTACAAAACTTCTCAGGCGTGTTGAGAAAAGACGGCCTATCAAGGCCAGTCGGGGAGCCGAATGTCAGATAAACACGATTGTTTTGGGAACAGGCAGAACTTTAATGACATCTACCTTCAGTCTGTCGGTCCACTCGCTTCCGAAAATGTCTAAATTAAAATGACCAAACAAATGGAATGTGCCTCAGAAAATCCCCAAGATGTAATCCATTCAGCCAAAAGGCTGGTTTCTCGAGACATGAACCAAGCCATCATGTAAGGCAGGCAGCCTGACCAGGTCCAAATTAGCCGCAGACGTCTTCCTTTTATGTTGATAGACCAGGATCACGTGATGATCCTGGACCAGTGAAGCAAAATGTCTGAGAACTTTTTGTACTGTAAGAAGTTCCAATACATTTATGTGAGAAAACGTATTGGCCGGCCACATACCTCCTATCGTTTGTAACAGGCAGGTCCCTCCCCAGCCGGAGTCCCTCCCCTATCTGTGAACACTGACGTGAATGACGTCACTTTTCCCAGGGAAACTCCTTCTGACAAGTTCAGGGAATTCCCCCAGTGGTTCAGATCCGCTATCACAGATGGGGGAACGGTGATCAGATGCTGTTCGTGACGTACAGGGTAAACTTTCAGTCGATTGAACCATCTTTGCAGGTGGCACATAAACAATAACTCTAGCGGCACGACAACATACTCAGCTGACGTCATTCCTAATTGTCTCATGACTGTGACCGTTGTAACTGTTATGAGAGGCCGAACAAACTGAAGCAGTGACATCAGAGATTCCCTCCTCTGTTCTGACAGAACATCTGTCATGCTCACTGAATTTAGATTCACTCCCAGGAATGTAATTCGTTGAGATGGAATTATTGAGCTCTTCTCCCAATTTATGGCGAATCCCAGATGAGACAGATGTTTCACTAAAACAACTGTTTGTGTCTCTGCCTCTTTTCTTGACCGAGATAACAGCAGCAGATCGTCCAGATAAAACAGGATTTTTATCCCTCTCGTTCAATGTGGTTGGAGAGCTGCCTCCATGCATTTTTGAGAAGGTGCGTTGGGCAAGCGCATCCCCAGAGGGCAGGCGGTTGTACTGAAAACAGGCCCCTTGAAAGGAAAAACGGAGGAACTTCCTGTGTTTGTTTATTATTGGGATGTGAAAATATGCATCCTTCAGATCTATTGACACAAACCACTCCCTTTGCGTCACGTATTCGAGAACACGTTTCACAGTGAGCATAAGAAAGGTCGTTCCATGATGAATTTGTTGAAGGCTGACAGATCCAGAATTGGTCTGAGCCCACCCGATTTCTTCAGAACCAGGAAGTATCGGTAGTAAAAACCGGTTTCCTCTTCTCCCGGGGGAACTTTGGAAATCACATCTTTTTCTAGGAGCTCCATCAGTTCTGATTGGATGGTTACACCTTGTCCTAGAAATGTTAACTTGGTTTCTAACACTCCGTTGAATTTTTGTGGTGTTTTCGCAAACGATGCAGTCACTTGTTCAAACTGCAAGTTTTCTGCCATGCCACGCTCTAAGAATGGGAGTGCATGGGTGTTTGTCTCGTGAGGGAGAATAAATGAGCCTCTACCGCCGTCGAGTTGGCATTACCCACACTGACCCATGGGAGGCTGGTGTGAAAAGGGCCGTTTATCAGTTTCTGCATAACGGTTCTTACAGTATTCCCCGACTGTGCCCGGTTGTGCGGAAGAACCGGCGTTAGCGGGTGAACAAAACAAGCGCCGTTTCCGTGGAGGTTCGCCTTCAATGCTCACTTCTGTCAGGCTGACAAGAGAGAGGGGGTGAGTAACCCTTGCATAAAGCTCTCACTTTAACTGCAGGTTCATGTTTTTTACCTGAGTGTGGGGGGACAGAACGGTCCCTGTGTTGTTTGGACAATATCTAACTGTTAAACATCTTACCACCCTTTGTTTTCTGACAGCTGTCAGCGCTCGTCTCTTCTGAAAGGCGAGGAGACGAGGCTGGTGGGAGCATGAAGGAGTCATGGAGCGTAGTTGCACCAACTGTTTGTGTGTCATTACAACAAAACAGTTTTTGCTTTTGTTTACATTTGAAAAGTTGCCTCAGGTCAATATTCTCATTAAATGTGGAGGCTGTGTTTATAAAAGACGGAAGAGATGAATTCAGCATATCTGAATGAAAAACTCTGCTTTTTGAGAGAGGTTTTTTATTTTTCATTTTAAAACCAATGTTCATCTCATCAAACACACCCCCAGCAAACCGTAATTTCTTAAACTGTCTTCTCCGTGTGTCCTACGTCTGGTTCAACCATGAAGTCTGTTGTTGGCCTCTGCCTCAGAATGTCTCTGGTCTCTGATGCATCTGTGACGTTTGTCCTCTGGGGGAGGCTGATGGGGGGTGGGCAGAAAAGGTTGCAACAGCCGTGGAGTGTCTCTGCTACTGGCGGTAGAACATGCTTTGATCTCGCCAGCGGCCAGGTGTCCGAGTAGCACGGGAGTCTGCTCGGGGGAGGGTCACGTGTTTCTGCACCTGTTCCAGGGCGTCGGATGAGGACTGCAGCTGGTTCAGGACCGACTGGAAATGGGAACTGAAGGGGCCATCTGGGGACACAGGACCTTCCAGGAGTTCTTCTTTTTTTTACGTCCTCTGGAATGGACAGAGTCAGTTTCAGCCACATCTGTCTCTGGAACAATGTTGCCTAGGACAAGATGCAGGCAGAGCACGTCACAAGCACCGCACACAGGTTGGTGATCGTATCCGCTGCCGTGCTGATCTGATTCGGTTCTATGGGGAACGGGTTCGGTTCCTTTGCTTCCTTAGCAATGTTAAGGGTTAACGTAGATGTTGTTAGTTGCTGCCCCCACCTGCGACGAGCACTGATGGATTCTGTCCGTCAGCTTCGCGGCAAGCTGGTCACTTGAGATGGTGGGGTGATACGTCGGCCGACGTGTTTCGTTGCTCTCACCCCGAAGACAGCAGACAAGCTGGGTTCTCGTTGGCAGAACCCCGGAGGAGGGCGGACACGACCGGGAAAACAGGGCCAGATCTGGTCTCGGTGTCTGCTGTGCTGTGCTGGACGGCAAACCTTCCCGCCCAAGGGGTCGGCGTGGTCTGGGTCGCCGGTTTGGGCACTTGCAGGTCGTAAGCTCTCGCTGATCTTCTGATTATCTCCGGGAGTTTGTGGAGCAAAGTGGTGGATGACCCCTGGGCGCTCGGGGGGAAGGGGGGATCATTGAAGGCAGTACCAGCTCCGAACCTCCTGTAAGGCAGGATGGAGCGCCATTGCTCGCTGTTTCAGCTTCAGAGGGGGAAGGCAGTACCGGCTCCAAGCCTCCTGTAAGACAGGATGGAGCGCAGCTGCTAGCTGTTTCAGCTTCAAAGGGGGGAAGGCAGTACCAGCTCCAAACCTCCTGTAAGGCAGGATGGAGTGCAGCTGCTAGCTGTTTCAGCTTCAGAGGGGGATGTGTTTGCGAACTCCGCGTCCAACGAGTCCAAAAAAAATTGTTGAGCGAACAGTCCCCCCTCGGTTGAAACTCATCCTCCTTAGAGGAAAAGAGCTCAAACCGGTGCAGCTTCTCCTCAGCCGGAAAAATAAAATAAAATAAAATTACAGGCTGGACAGGAGAAGAGCAGATCCAAAGCTTGCCGAGCGTGGTCTTCTTAGTTGAAGTCAATCTTGTGTCGTAGAAGTAGTGTGTTCTTCGCGTTGGCTGAAGAAAAACGGGAGTCGAGCTCCGGTCCAGATGCAATTTATAATGGACCGGGCGGGGCCCACAGTAGGTGGGCGTGGACTAGAAGTGTTCAGTGTTCGGCACACTGCGCACGGGTAAACCCAATAGCAACAGCCTTTAAAGGGCGTAGTTTACACAAAATATAATTGAGAGTAAGCGCCTGGTGGATGATATATTCTGTAACAACTAGTAAAAGTGGCTTTTCTGATTTCCATTTTGGACGAGAAAGACTGAGGGACCGCGATTCAAAAGAATCACAACTAATAATTGGTTGTATTAATCAATAATCCTGACTGAAAAATAGAAAGTACTCCACCTTGGCCAGTTGTTCTAGGAACATGAAAATGTAAATAATTAATAGGAGTGGATTCATTTATAATAACAAAATCCTCCTGTTGTAGCCAGGTTTCTGTGAGACAGAATAAATCAATATGATGATCAGTTATCAGTTCCTTAACTAACAGGGAGTGGGAGTTCTGGCCTGCCTTCTTCCTCCCTTCACCCAGGACACTAATTGGCAGCATCTGCAGCTCATCAGCTCTACTAGAAGGAGGAATATAGCTACCGAGACCATTCAGCAGATGCTGGGACATTCACTACCAACAGTAGAATTGTTCTAGCCAGTGATTTTGTGAGAAGATTTAAATCATTAATGCCTTGTTTTTTGTCCGTCTCCTCAGAGTTCACCTGCCATCCTGCTGCTCTGCTATGAAAGACTCCGTGAAGCTTTACCCTCCTGCACTCTTTCAGCTGCTCTGTGCCACCACCACTTGCCTGCCTGTTTTGGATCTTCATTACACTTCACATTTTGGACATTGTTACTCAACTCCTGTTACAACCTCAACAATCATCTGTAAGAATACCCATTGTCAAGATTCAACCTCCTCCTCCTCAAACAATATTCTAACTGCTCCCTCTGCCTTGCAGGAGAACCAGCCACTTCACCTGTTGTCACCTCAATATCACTTATTGTAAATAAACACTGTAAATTGTTACTGAGTCCTGGTTTCTGTTCATCTCAGTCCTTTTAGTCTGGGTACACCCGTTAACATAACACAGGGATTTAGTGGAAAGGGATCTGATGTTCAATAATCCACATTTATTGATTTTCTGATTTTGCACTGGTAAAGTAAGTGTTTATTTTAATGAGATTTTTATGTTGTTTTTTTAGAGCTGATTTTTTTGTTTATTTAATTTGAGCTGTGAGCAAGTTGATGCTGATTCAATGGATGATGGATGGATGGATGATGGGTGGGTGGATGGATAGATGAATGATGGGTGGATGGATGGATGATGGGTGGATGTTGGATGGATGATATGTGACTGGATGGATGATGTAACATGGGTGGATGTATGGATGTATGGATGGAGGAAGAATGGATGGATAATGGGTGGATGGATGGATGGATGGATGGATGGATGATAGATTGATGATGGAAGGATGATAGGTGGCTGGATAGGTGGATGGATAGATGCATATATGATGGGTGGATGTGTGGGTGGATGGACAGATGGATAGATGGATGATAGATAGATGGAAGGTTGATGGGTGGATGGATGATGGATGTATGATGGGTGTGTAGATGGATGGATGGGTGGATGATAGGCAGATGGATGATGGGTGATGGATGGATCATGGATGGATGAAGGATGGTGGGTGGGTGGATGGATGGATGATGAATGGATGGATGGATGATGATGTGTGGATGGAAAGTCGGATAGATAGATAATGGGTGGATGGATGGATGAACAATGGGTGGATGTGTGGATCAAGGATGGATAATGGATGGATGGAAGATGGATGGATGGATAATGGGTGGATGGATGGATGGGTGGATGGATGATCATGGACAGATGGATGGATGATGTTGAATGGATGGATGGATGGATGGAAGATGATGGATGATGTGTGGATGGAAAGATGGATAGATTGATGATGGGTGGATGGATGGATGAACAATGGGTGGATGTGTGGATGAAGGATGGATAATGGATGGATGGAAGATGGATGGATGGATAATGGGTGTATGGATGGATGGATGGATGGGTGGATGGATGATCATGGACAGATGGATGGATGATGTTGAATGGATGGATGGATGGATGGAAGATGATGGATGGAAAGATGGATAGATTGATGATGGGTGGATGGATGGATTCATGATGGGTGGATGTGTGGATGGAAGAATGGATGGATGGATAATGGGTGGATGGATGATGACGGAAGGATGATGGGTGGCTGAATGGATGCATGGATGGATGGAAGGATGATAGGTGGATGGATGGATAGATGGATGATGGGTGGATGGATGGATGATGGTTAGATGGATGGCTCATGGATGGATAGAAGGATAATGGCTGGATCAATGGATAATGCTTGGGTGGATGATGGGTGGATGGATGGATGATAGATGTATGATGGATGTCTGGATGATGAATTGATGGAAGGACATTGGATAGATGTATGGATCATGGAGGGATTATGGGTGGATGGATGAATGGATGGATGATGGGTGGATGGACAGAAGGATGAATGATGGATAGATGAATGGATGATGGGTGGATGGATGGATGGATGGCTGATGGGTGGTTGATAGATGGATGAATGATATATTGATGGATGATGGATGGACGGACAGATGTTGGATGGATGGATGAAAGGATGATGTCTGGAAGGATTATAGATGGATTGATGATATATAGATGGATGGATGATGGGTAGATGGATGGATGCATGGATGAATGGAAAGATAATGGGTGGATGGTTTCATTTCTGTTGTTTGAAGTTATGAAGTATTTGTACACATACTCAGACTGTTTCACATGTGTGTGTGTGTGTGTGTGTAAAAGTACACATGTGCCATCACTCAAACCTCCTCACTGCTGTCCACAGTTTGAAAAAAACGATTGTCCCTGAGAGAACGTCGCCAAAGAGAACAGCCAAACATTGAGGCTTGGATCTGCTCTGCAGCCAACATGAACTCCTCAGCACTTTGAACTGTCAAACAGTCAAACATGAAGATCTACAGCAGCCACACTTTGACCTTTTCACACCACACATCAGTGCAACACGTGTTCAACCATCTGACTCGTGCTCGTGGGCACAGTCAGAGCTGGAGAGAAGCATCTGTTTACATCGTGCGCCTCTGTTATGGTTTCATCTCAGGGTGGCTGGTTCTGCTGTCGTCCAGCAGCTGGGAGAGATGATCTTATTAGACGACTCCATGGGAGGACTGCTTAGCTGGACATTCCTCTGTGGAGGAGCCGCTCGTCTTCCAGGGAGTAAAACCATTACAAGAAATCGCCTGAACGGAGAAGAAAACACCCCCAGCTCCTCCTAACGATACTCAAGAGACAAGGAGAAAAAAAAGAGTTCAATGAACTGAAGCAAAGAATTCAGTTTGTCTTTCTAATTCACAAAACTAATGGAGTTCAGGAACTCTTTATAGACGTCATTCAAACGTTCAGACGAGGACTTTAAACTGAGTTACAGCTCAGGGTGGCACCCAGGAGACCTGCTGGGACCTTAGAGGTCCATCTGAATGTTTCTGACATGAACATGGACTCTGGAAGATGACAGAAAAAAGACAAAGAGCTGCAGAGTGACATCAACCAGGGCTTTGAGGACAGCAACGTCAAGAACACCTTCCAACAGCCAGACAAGCAGCCGCTACTACACAAGTAGTGTGTGTGTGTGTGTGTGTGTGTGTGTTTCTGTTTCACAAATCAAAAGGGAAACAGCAGACAAGCAGACTATCTAAAGATAGACTTGATTTTGAGAAAGGAGGAAAGGGCAACAATCATAACCCCGCCCCCCAACTCACACACAATGGCCCTCATGCACGAACCGTTCGTACGCACAGATTTGTTCTTAAACTGTGCGTACGAGTGATTTAGGATCATTTGCGGCATTCAACAATGTTTTCGTATCCTACGATTTTCAGATACGAACAAAATTTACGAGTGGTCCGGACCTGTCGTATATTTTAGGAGCGTCAGTCTGCTGTCATCCAGACGGATCTTCTCCACGAATAACTTCATATTTCGTTATTTAGAAAATATTTTGGGTTTAAAAAAATCACGCACCATAATTATTCTTGACAATAGGTTATTCTGTTTGAATTATAATTATAATTTTAAGTGTAATTTGGTGTGTCGCGCAGGCTTCAGTGAGTCGTGCGCTCCCCTTGGTCATCAAAGCCGCTCCTCATATTAACACCCAGGTACATAAAATCCCCATACACCGCCGCAGAACAAGTACGAATTAAGACTGATCTTGTGCCAAACACCATCGGAGCAATTGATTATTATATCTGATTCGAAATATAACCTGCAGAATGTGGTTGCGCGCTGACCAGGAGGTGCGCGCATGACCCATTTGTGCTGCAAAACATGTTGGCACGCGTCTTGCAGCGTGGCATTTATTGTCCATCCATCTCGGTAACGCAGACTATTCCTCCTGTCCGTGCTGCGGCGAGACGTTTGTTTGAAGCCATTTTCAGATCAAACCATTTATTCTTGATTTCTGATACTGTACGACCCACGGGACACACAACATATGCACTACAATATTAATATGAAGTTAACTGTAGTTTCGAGACATTTTAAAATGCTTCTGTTCAAAAACACATCCGACACTTGCGGGGGGGTGGGGGGTAGCGGTGCGCCACAGCTCTTCTGAATAAGTGAAACTATAATGTAACACAGTACACTAAAATTAAAGATATTTGACCATCCGACACTTGCGGGGGGTGGGGGGGTAGCGGTGCGCCACAGCTCTTCTGAATAAGTGAAACTATAATGTAACACAGTACACTAAAATTAAAGATATTTGACCATCCGACACTTGCGGGGGGGGGGTAGCCACAGCGCGACTGAGAGCAGATCTCCGAACGCGTGAAGTTCCTCCTTTTACTTCTTGAGTTTGAATGAATGGACACTTCCTGCTGTCAGAAGGCAGGAAACGTGGCCTTATATGGTGTTTTGAGGGGTGGGAATTATGTAAATAACCTCTCGCGTGCACGCGCAGCTGTTTAGAACAGGTGGGATTCATTAAATTTACGCAACCCATTTACACACGTTTCCTCAGGATAGAAGACTTTGTTGAATCTGACGTGGCATGTTCGTACGAACAAAAGTAGGAGAAATTTAGGATAAAAATACGAACATTTTCGTGAATGAGGGCCAATGTTTTTAGTTAATGTTTGCTAAAACCAAGCTCCATCTTATATTACAGATAGGATGCACAAATTATCGACATGTACGCTTCGGTTCAGTTTCAAGTCTCTTTGGTCAGACATGATTTTTTTTTTTAAAGCTCTACACAACTTTTCCAGACTCTGCAGGAGCACGGTGCACCCTCTAATGACGTCCTGCTTTGGGCGAAGCTAACAGCTGTCAGCCGTGGAGCGTCCCATGCTCCAGCCTGCATGCATGTGCAACACAGTTTTAGACTAAATGTTCATTTGTGCACATTACAAGTGATCTTTAGTCTTTACATCCAGACTAAAACAACTGTTTCACACGAGATGAGAGGCGGGACTCTGCAGAGACGTCTGGCTGACACAAGCTTCTGATTGTAGCTGGAGTTGAACTCTGTCTGTAGATTTATAAGTTCCTGTGAGCTTCTGAACATTTGGAACACTCTGACTAAATAAAACAAGGAGTTGTAAGCTTTGTCCAAGAAAATCAGACTAATTGACTGTACATGAATAAATAAATAAACAAATACATAATAAAATATTCCTCAAGGTTAAACAGAAAAGTTTGATTGTGAATTTCTAATGTTAAAAATCTTGGTGTTATTTTTGATCAGGACATGTCTTTTAACCCCCACATTAAAAACATTACTAGAACTGCCTTCTTCCATGCACCTGCATAATATCAATAAAATTAGAAAGATCTAAAAATTATGCATAAAAACTGCTTCATGCATTTGTCACGTCTAGACTGGACTGTTGCAATGGTTTATTATCTAGGTGTCCAAATACTTATTTAAAAAGTCTTCAGTTGATCCAAAATGCTTCTGCTGGAGTTTTAAATGAAGTTAGTAGGAGAGATCATATCTCTCCAGTTTTAGCTTCTCTCCACTGGCTCCCTGTCAAATCCAGAATAGAATTCAAAATCCTACTTCTAACCTACAAAGCCCTCAACAACCTAGCTCCATCTTGTATTACATATCTTGTTGTTCCATATTTTCCTAACAGAGCACTTCACTCTGAGTCTGCAGGTTTACTTGTGGTTTCTAGAGTTTCCAGCAGCAGAATGGGAGGCAGAGCTTTCAGTTCTCAGGCTCCTCTCTTGTTTCTGTCCATGAGGCTGACACATTGTCCAGTTTGAAGACTGGAATTAAGACTTTCCTTTTTGATAAATCCTATAGTTAGGGTTGGCTTGGGTTTCCTGAGCTGTCCCTTAGTTCTGCTGCTATAGACTTAGACTGCTGGAGGACAAACTGAGCACACTTGTTCACTTTGCTACTCACTCTGTTCAACCTGTTTTGTATTTGTAATTATTTCTTCTTTACATGTGTTCTGTTTGTCTTCCAGGTACACCTGGACCTGCCATTCTGTGTTTGTCTCTCCTTCCTGTCCTCTCAAACCAGTCGGTCAAAGAAGATGGCCTCTTGTCCTGAGCCTGGTTCTGCTGGAGGTTTCTTCCTGTTAAAAGGGAGTTTTTCTTTCCACTGTTGCCACTGTGCTTGCTCAGGATGGGAGACTGCAACAAGCCAAGTCTGCTGCTTCCTTAGATAGAGAACTTTACTAATTGTCTTTTCTCTGTTTGTGAATGTTCCTGTAAAGTGACCTGTCTGAGACAACTTTGTTGTGAATCGGAACTGTTTAAATAAACTGAATTGAATTAAATTAAAAATGTTTTTATTTTATTGTATTCTAGTTCCATTCGGTTTTAAGAAATATAATGAAGTTCTTCATATGTTTAACCAGAACCCTCTGGTCGACTGGTCAGTTGTATCTGAACTGAACCTGGGAGGCAGGAGAGAGAGAGAGAGAGAGAGAGA
>JBBPBX010048670.1:11094-25661 GCA_038048925.1 Garcialebias charrua | reverse complement strand
ATCTATATATATACATATATATATATATACATATATATATATATATATATATATATATATATATATATATATATATACATATATATATATATATATATATATATATATATATATATATATATATATATATATATATATATATATATATATATATATATATATATATCACACACTTTATGGTATTGTAGGCCATTGCATTAGGTAATACATTCAGCAATTACTTTTACTTTAATACTTTAAGTATTTTTAAAAGCAAGTACTTATTTACTTTTACTTAAGTAAAAATATTAATATGGTACTTCTACTTTTACTAGAGTATATTTTTGTCTGTTTATTTGCACTTTTACTTAAGTACAGTGTTTGAGTATTTTCTCCACCACTGGATTTACCTGACTATATAAATATGCCCCAAGGCCTCCTCCCCGCCAACAGAATGGAATGGCCTCATATACATACCAATGGCTTTAAAAATGCTAATTCAATTTGTCAGTTTGACAATCCCATGGGTTGCATAGGTAAAATTGTCATTTTGACAAAAACTGGTAGAGCTATAGGATCTTTTGGCAGACTTTTCAGAACAATTTTTTTTCTAAAACTGCTGTGTCTGATATAACACCAGATTCTTATTTGGGGTCCCTCCAGCATCCCCCGCTTTGATTTTGGAGTCTCTAGACCCAACGGCTGGGGACATGTGGACAATTGTCCCCTGGTCCAACGAGGTGCTTGTTAACCCCCTAAACGAGGTTGTTCGTGCACCAAGCTCACAGGCCCTGTTCTCCGGAACCCTGGGACAGAGTTCTGTGAGATTTTGTCCGAACTGCGTTGTCGCTAGGATTTATGGGTAATTGGTCTTCTGCCAAATCGGGGTTTGCTTGACCCGCTAAACAAAGTCCTTTCGGCACCAAACTCACAGGTCCTGATCGGCACGACCCCCTGACCGCGTTCTGTCAAATCATTCATTGGAAAGTGCCTTAAAAAGGTCAAAAAGTCTAAAGGTCAATTAGACATCACAGGTGGGTGCCCCCGTCCCCAAAACATAGGCTCCCCAAATCTGGGATCAATCCCTAAAATTTTGACAAAAAGTTGTATTTTATCATTTTTGACAGGTTGGTAGCGCTCTAGAGCACCTAGTCATGATCCATGCCCATTTGGTTGACTCTGGGCCCGTTTTGGCAGGTTGGTGTCGCTAGAGAGCTAAAATGTATTAGGCGTGCCCATTATAAGCATTCATCCGTTGGCGTCATATCACTGATCGCAGGTTGGTGGCGCTATGGAGAACTATCAGTGCCCATTATGGGTACTTGATGCCGATATTGTATTAGGCGTGCCCAATATGAGCAATCTATGCCCATCCGTTGGCGTCATGTCACTGACCACAGGTTGGTGGTGCTATGGAGAACTATCCGTGCCCCTTATGGTTACTTAACTGATAAGGGGGTCAATTTTCAATTTCTGTTTTTTGAAATTCATTACATTCCAGGGTTCACAGTTCGTAGCTTTAAACTGTATTTGTGCTTCAGTATAAGCTGTCCACGAGAGTTCAGCATGGCTGATGGGCATAACCGAATTTTTCTGGTAGGGGGTGTGGTAATGTTGATCATGATTATGATCATTTTAGTGTTGGAGTTTCTCTGTGTTATACCAGGTCTTCAGAGGTGTCACGGTGTGGCCCATCCGATGGGCAAGAGAGATGTCCCCAGGTTTAGAGCATGGTCTCAGATTCATGATATTGATCAGCTGACTATGAATTTGTCTCATAGCTTCCAGATAAACAATTGGTACAAGTATGCTCAATTTTTGGCTAGAGGACACCATAGCTCTGAGTGATAAGTCTGCACCAAGCTTCTTGTCACTGCATCCCACCTGCCCTTGCGTGTGAAGCCCTTAGAGCGCAAGTTATCTTTTTTTTTTTGCAGTATACAGTAGTTCCAGAGGGTACATCAAGGAACCACTGAGGTGTGAAGCTAGAAGGTACGAGTTGACACAGTCTGAGCAAGTGGTGGTGTTGAGCCAGTATGTGGAGTGGATGCCTGGTGAGCAGTTCCCTATTTGTGTACACCGCATACATCACCAAGAATCTTATCATGTGGTGGTGGGCTCACTGCCACTGGAGAGCTGCCAAGTAGTGTACCATCCAGGGAACATTCACGTAGGTGTCCCTGGGAAGAATGGTACGTTTCCTGTTGAGGATTTAACTTGGTTATGTGGTCATGCTGTGCTTCTAACCCTATCTGCAAACTGGACCGGACTGTGCGCACCTGTAGCGGTGACGGACAACTTATTTATGGCCTCTATCAGTAATGGGTCTCATTATGTTCGTGAGAAGAGAGCGATTGTTCTTAAACCCCATGACTCTATTTGGGGTTCAGATATGCCGCAGGAATTTAAGCATTAGACAACAGGGGAGAAGGTCATGCTTTCACTTTTTCCATGGGCAGGTGTAGGTAAGCTCATGTTGCGTTTGGAAACGTTGGCTTACCGTTTTGGGATTTTTGTGAACTCCACTATTAAAGCTTTAGAGGGCATCTCAGCTGAGCTAACTGCCCTCAGAATTATGGTTTTGCAGAACAGGTTGGTTTTGGATTTGTTGACGACGTCGAGAGGGGGTGTATGTGAGATTATCGGTAGAGACACCTGTTGTACCTACATACCTGATGAGACAGGTCATGACCCCCAGGCCAGAGTGACAGCAGCCCTGACACAGCTGAAAGAACTTCAGAAGGCACAGGCGGCAGATGCACCTGCAGGACAGTGGGATGTACTATCTTGGTTCACTAGTGGGTCATGGACTCAGGTGCTGTTCAAGCTTTTGGCTATTCTGCTGGCTATTCTTGTTCTATTTTGCATGTTTATGGGGTATGTGGCACCTTGTGCGCGGGCAATGATCTCCAAGATGATTGCTTCCAGAGGGGTGGATGATTATGGGAATGTGTTTCCCATGTTACAGGCCAGACGAGGTTCAGTGCCGGATGCAAAACATCACATGTCCTTGGCTGAGACCAGATACCTGTAGAGACGATAGGGTGTTTGGAGGTGGAGTTTAGGTTGGATTGCATTTATGCTTTTATGATTTTGTAGTTTAGGTTATTATAGTTTTTAGAGTGTGATTATTACTTTTAGAGTTTAGTGTGATGATTATTTTTGGAGTCAGATTGAGGTTGGTTTGGATGTATTTTATTTTATTTTTTGATTTTGTTTTGTGTGATGGCTTTTGGTGTGGTAATAGGGTGAGGGTCCTCTTGGGGGGATCCGGATGGAGTCATGTAGGCTGTTTAGACCTATTTGAATAGGTCAAGAGAGGGTGTGAAGGATATTAAGCCTTTTTATACGTTATTCTGATTAAACCTAATTCACAAATGTTCTATAAATCAAGGTATTCACAACTGTGCATCAATTTACTCACAAAGGTTTATGTAATCATGTTTATGTGTCTGTTAACTTAGACAATATATTATTATACACAAGTAGAACTTAGTGCATTTATTAATCTCACCTGATCATTAAGCAAAAAGAGTCAGACATGCAGGAAACAGACTTGAGGCCACAAAAACAGTTATTTGTTCCAACTCTGCACCTCACAGAAATTCTTGGGGGAAGGGCAGAAGAAACAGACACACAAGCTGGCAGACAGAACTAAATATATACATTTATATAAAGCACACACATAGTGATAATATATTACAGGCCAATTAGTGCAACTACACATAAGTTCACAGTATAAACGTATATAAACTTACATAGAGCACATTAAACTCTTGTTAACTTAATCAAGAGTAACAGAGTCACACACAAAGCATCTCAAAACAAGGTCTCCTGCAGACCTTGAGAGCCTCTCATAAATCTCAGATTGTCCTGGCAACCAAGCCTTATCACTGGAGTGGCCAATCAAACACCAGGAGAAGCTCAGAGTATCTTTATGATATCACATACCAACCAAGGAGATGTGGCATTCCAGGAGACGACTTCGGGGTGACAGAGACGCTTGGTCATTGAACACCTAAACTGATTCCTTCAAAACCCAAACAGGACTCCAGCCAACCATCAGGTGAAAAGAAGGAACCCAGACCCAGACCAGTGGTCGTTCCGTATGTAGCGGGAGTTTCTGAGAAACTGAGACATTTATTTTCTAAACACAATGGCCAAGTGGCTTTTAAACCCCAAAATACACTACGGGAAAAACTGGTTCATCCGAATTATCCAGTCTTCCGGCACAAACAAAGTAATATTGTGTATGCTGTTCAGTGTCAAGAGGGCTGTGATCAGTCTTTTATCGGGGAAACTAAACAGCCACTGGCCAAAAGGCTGGCCCAGCACAGATCAACATCATCAGGCTAGGACTCTGCGGTCTACACTCATCTCCAGGCCAGCAGTCACTCTTTCAGGGATGAAGATGTTCACATCCTTGAGAGAGAGGAACTATGGTTTGAGAGGAGTAAAGGAGGCCATCTTTGTGAAAAGAAACCGTCCATCATTAAACAGAGGGGAGGCTTCCGGGTTCAACTGTCCCCCTTTTACAATGCTGTTATTCAAAGTCAAAGTCAACTTTATTGTCAAAACTGCAATATGTACAGGACATACATAGGATTGAAATTGCATTTCTCTCAGTCCCTCAGTGCAACAGTAACCATTTAAACATGCTGGTGAAGATTCTCAGTCGTCCAGGACATGATGAAATCAAAAAAGGCGTTCAATACAGGATCAACTGGACTTTATTTGTTGCAGAAAACGTTTCGACTTCTGTCCAGAAGTCTTTTTCAATTATTTTTCAATTCCAGAATTGAAAAAGACTTCTGGACAGAAGTCAAAACGTTTTCTGCAACAAATAAAGTCCAGTTGATCCTGTATTGAACGCCTTTTTTGATTTTAACCATTTAAACACTAAAACATTTAATAAACATAAGCATAAAATGAAATAATAAAAGTGTAATACTGTCCTGAGTTTTTGCATAGTAGTTTTTGCATAGTAGTATAAAATTATGAAAAGTTACACCAACACTAAAACACTAAACATTTAATAAACATAGGTATAAAATTAAATAATGAAAAGTGTAATACTGTCCTGAGTTTTTTGCATAGTAGTATAAAAGTGTATAAAGTACATCTATGAAATAAAATGAAGGTTCTGGCATTGACATTTGTAATATAGTGACAGAGCAGCATATGAAGTTTATGTACACAGTATATGTATGAGGTAGTTGATATTGGTATAGAGGTAAAGTGGCATATGCAATAAGGCTAGTAAAAATAATATATATATCAGCGGTAGTGTAGATATAAAAAGTAGTGTAAATGTAAACAGTATTAATAAATGTAAACAATAGTAATGGATATAAACAGTAGTAATAAATGTAAACAGTAGTAATAAATGTAAACAGTAAATGTGAACAGTAGTATGACTATAGGAAGTAATGTAATACAAACATTAGTGCAAATATAAGAAGTAGTGCAAACTGAATGAGCACATGACCATGAGTTGAGTGAATAACCTGTTTTGATGACACAGAGTCCAGTGTTAAAATCTTTGTGTTATGTGGTAATGTGTGAAAGTTTGTTTATGTTAAGGCAGTACAAGTGGAAGGGGAGGCAGAGCAGGCAAAGAGTTAAGCATCCTGACTGCCTGATGAACAGAGCTGTCATTTAGTCTGCTGGTTCGAGCCTGGAGACTCCTCAGTCTCCTCCCTGATGGCAGCAGGCTGAAGCAGCTGTGTAGTGGGTGTGTGGGATCACCTGCCATGCAAAGGGATTTCCGAGTGAGGCGGTTGCTGTGTAAGTCCTGTAGTGAGGGGAAGAAGGTGCCGACAATCTTCGCAGTTGCTCTCACGATGCGCTGGAGGCTCTTGCAGCAGGATGCAGTACATGCACCAAACCACACTGTGATTCAGCTGGTCAGGACACTTTCTATGGCACCCCTGTAGAAGGTGCACATGATGGTGGTTGGTGCTCTAGCTCTTTTCAGCTTGCGGAGAAAGTAGAGGCGCTGGTGAGCCTTCTTGACCAGTGATGCAGTGTTCCTGCTCCAGGACAGGTCCTCTGAGACGTGCACTCCCAGGAACTTGGTGCTGTCCACTCTCTCCACTGTGGTGCTGTTGATGGTCAGAGGGGCATGTTGGGCATCCCTCTTCCTGAAGTCCACAACAATCTCCTTTGTCTTCTCCACGTTGAGAGTGAGATTGTTGTGTCCGCACCACAAGGCCAGGCGGCTCACCTCGTTCCTGTAGTCCGTCTCATCATTGTTGCTGATGAGACCCACCACTGTTGTGTCGTCCGCAAACTTGATGAAGTGGTTGGAGCTGTATGATGGTGTGCAGTCGTGTGTTAGCAGGGTGAATAGAAGGGGGCTCAGCACACATCATTGTGGGGCCCCTGTGTTCAATGTTATGGTGCTGGATGTGTTACTACCGACCCGTACTGCCTGTGGTCTCCCGGTCAGGAAGTCTAGCAGCCAGTTACACATTGAGGTGTTCAGCCCCACACTGTCCAGTTTAAGGATGAGCTGTTGGGAGAGGATGGTGTTGAATAACGAGCTGAAGACGATGAACAGCATTCTAACATAGGAGTCTTTCGTGTCCAGATGTGTGAGAGCTATGTATAGGGCAGAGGAGATGGCATCGTTGGTTAGCGATTAGGCCGATATGCAAATTGGAAGGGATCCAGGGAGGCAGGGAGGACAGATGTGATGCTTTTCATGACTAGCCGTTCGAAGCACTTCATCAGGATGGGGGTGAGTGCTACTGGACGATAGTCATTGAGGCATGCGGGTGTTCCCTTCTTTGGGACAGGGATGATGGTGGTGGCTTTGAAACAGGTGGAGACGATGGCCTGACTCAGCGAGATGTTAAATATGTCCGTGAAGACCGCTGTAAGTTCGCTTGCAAAGTCCTTCAGCACACAACCAGGTGTGTTGTCGGGACCAGACGCTTTCCGGGCGTTGATCTTGATAATATATCACCTTACGTTGTGTGAGGACAGTGTCAGCACCTGGTCATCAGGAGAGGGGGGGAGTTTTTGTGCAGGTGTGCTGTAACATGCCTCAACCCGAGTAAAGAAGTCATTCAGTTCATTCAGCGTAGAGGTTATGCTGTCACAGGTCTGTGGGGATGGTTTGTAGTTCGTGATGGTCTGTATTCCCTGCCACAGACTCCGTGTATCCTTGCTGTCCTTGAAGCGGTGGGTTGTTTTCCTGGAATACTGCTTCTTGGCCTTCCTGATGCCCCGGGCCAGGTTGTTTCTGGCTGTCCTCAGGCCCCCTGATCTCCCGCTGTGAAGGCAGCATTCCTGGCTCTCAGGAGTCTGTAAACCTCTGATGTCAGTCATGGCTTCTGATTAGCCCGAACAGTGATGGTCTTGAGGTTGGTTACATCATCAATGCACTTGGTGATGAATGAACATACAGTGTCTTATTGCTAGCATCACTCAGCCCTCTGTGAATAGCAAACAACCATCAGGGTGCTAACGATCCATCATTAGGCTGATGGTCCTCCTTGATCATGTGAGCAACTGTTTTCAGTTGTCAGCAGGAAACTGGTTGATCCAATGTGAGAGGGTGCTATTTATAAGACTGAGCTAAATACAGCATCTCAGACTGAGGAAGTCTTTTGGACGAAAGACGAAACATTTCCACAGTTTTTTTGTTGTTGCTTTGTTTTGTTTTGTTTTTTGAACATCCAGAGGACCAGACAGCTTTTTTTTTAGATTTTTCTACCTGGATTATTGAGCATGCATCAGGGTACTTTTCATTAATGAACATTTGGCCTTTCAACTTGAGGGGACATCTTCTTTATTTCTTAACAGATAATATTTTTGCAGTGAGTTATCTGAAACTTTAAAGAACATAGGTAGTGCCTGCATCAGCCATTTGGAGGCAATGTTGATCTGTGGATTGGTTTTCACAAAGGAATGCATTTGAAGTGAGAGAAGACATCTAATTCACATTTTTATGACCATGAGGGAGAAGGTCTCTCCTTGTCACGGAGTCATAAAACCATTAAAAAAATGGTCTGTTAAAAACTCTGAATGTCATTTTTATAGGTTGAAGTGATAAGAAACCACTTGAGAATTACCAGAAGAGCTTTTTTGATGCTTAGATCTTTAGTGTGTCATCTGAAACTGATAATCTCATATAATGTCCATCCATCCATTTTCTTCCGCTTATCTGGGGTCGGGTCGCTGGGGTAGCAGCCTAAGTAAGGAGGCCCAGACTTCCCTGTCCCCAGCCACTTGGGCCAGCTCCTCCGGGGAATCCCAAGGCGTTCCCAGGCCAGCCGTGAAACATAGTCCCTCCACCTCAACTGGCTCCTCTCGATGTGGAGAAGGAGCTGGTCTACTCTGAGTCCCTCCTGGATGACCAAGCCTCTCACCCTATCTCTAATGGTGTGCTCACACCGAGCAACGTTTTTACCTTCAAAGCTTCCAGCCTCCATGTAAAGTCAATGGTGGACGCACTTCCAGGCACCTCCTGGCGTCTGGTCGCGTGCGTGTTGAGCGTGCTGAGTAGCGTTTTTTCGTGCACGTGAACCGGCTTCCACCTCCAAACCGAGCATTCAACATGTTGAAGATTTCGCGGTTCAAACTTTCAAACGCCGCTCAACTCCACCTGATTGGTTGGTGTGTCAACCAATCAGGGAGAGTCGGGGGGCAGAAGAGAGGGGGCAGTGGGAGAGTCCCTATGTGACGCGGAAACGAGGGTGCGCGCGCACTATGTGACGTATTGTTTGTCGGAAAAAAAAAGAAAAGACTCGCGAGCTCGTGGACTATGGAAGAGAAACTCATTGTAGCTGTGTGTTCGCGACAATTCCTTCATGACCAGTCAAGTCTGCTCGACAGAGACGGAAATAAAAGGCTCCTCGCCTGGCGGAGTGCAGTGACACCGGTAAGCTCCTCCCACACCCCGACGCCACAGTCACGAAGCCGCCGCAACACTACAGTTTGGACAACGCTGGGTAGCGCGTCCACTTGCGTGCGTGAGGAGCATTTTGGAGGTTCAAAACGTTGCTCGGTGTGACTGTACCATAAGGGAGAGCCCAGACACCCTACAGAGAAAACGCATTTCAGCCGCTTGTATCCGAGATCTCGTTCTTTCGGTCACAACCCAAAGCTCATGACGATAGATGAGGGTGGGAACATAGATCAATCTGTAAATTGAGAGCTTTGCCTTTTGACTCAGCTCTCTCTTCACCCCGACAGACCGGTACAGCACCCGATTCAATACTGCGGACATTGCACCTATCCGCCTATCAATCTCACGCTTCAGTTTTCCCCTCATTCGTGAACAAGATCCCGAGATACTTAAACTCCTCCACTTGGGGCAGGACCTCCTCCCCGACCCGGAGAGGGCACTCTACCCTTTTCCGGCTCAAGACCATGGCCTCAGATTTGGAGGAACTGATCCTCATCCCGGCCGGGTCACACTCGGCTGTAAACCGCTCCAACGAAAGCTGTAGATCACGACCTGATGAAGCCAATAGGACCACATCATCTGCAAAAAACAGAGAATAAATCCTAAGGCCACCAAAACAGATCCCCTCAACACCTTGGCTACGCCTAGAAATGTCTATAAAAGTTATGAACAGAATCTGTGATAAAGGGCAACCTTGGCAGAGTCCAACTCTCACTGGAAACAAGCCTGACTTACTGCAAACAATGCGGACCAAGCTCTGACACCGGTCGTACAGGGACCTAACAGCCCGTATAAAGGGCCCGGTACCCCATACTCCTGGAGTACCTCCCATAGGGCCCCCCGAGGGACACGGTCAAATGCCTTCTCCAAGTCAACAAAGCACATGTAAACTGGTTGGGAAAACTCTTATTTACCCTCCAGGACCTGCTGAGGGTGTAGAGCTGGTCCAATGTTCTACAACCAGGACGAAAACCACACTGCTCCTCCTGAATCCGAGGATCGACTATCCGACGGACCCTCCTCTCTAGAACCCCTGAATAGACCTTACCAGGGAGGCTTAAGAGTGTGATCCCCCTATAGTTGGAACACACTCTACGTTCCCCCTTTTTGAATAGGGGAACCACCACCCCAGTCTGCCAATCGAGGGGAACTGCCCCTGATGTCCACGCAATATTGCAGAGTTGCATAAGCCAACACAACCCCACAACATCCAGAGTCCTAAGGAACTCCGGGCGAATCTCATCCACCCCTGGAGCCTTGCCACCGCGGAGCTTTTTAACCACCTTGGTGACCTCAGCACCAGAGATTGGAGAGCCCGATCCAAAGTCCCCAGGCTCCGCTTCCTCAGTGGAAGACGTGCCAGTTGGATTGAGGAGGTATTCGAAGTACTCTGCCCACGATTTACAACATCCCCAGTTGAAGTCAGCAGCACGCCACCCCCACTAAAAATAGTGTTGTTGGCGTACCGCTTTCCCCCACGAGACGCCGGATGGTGGACCAGAATCGCCTTGAAGCCGTACGGAAGTCATTCTCCATGGCCTCTCTGAACTCCTGCCACGCCCAGGTTTTTACCTCAGCAACCACCCGTGTTGGAATGCAGTTTGGACTGCCGGTACCCATCAGCTGCTTCCAGGGTCCCACAGGCCAAAAAGACCCAATAGGACTCCTTCTTCAGCCTGACAGCATCCCTCACCGCTGGTGTCCACCACCGGGTTCAAGGGTTGCCACCACGACAGGCACCAACAACCTGGTGGCCACAGCTCCGATAAGCCGTCTTGACAATAGAGGCGCGGAACATGGTCCACTCGGACTCAATGTCCCCCGCCTCCCTTGGAACATGTTCAAAGCTCTCCCAGAGGTCGGAGATAAAGCTCCGTCTTACGGAAGACTCTGCCAGACATTCCCAGCAGACCCTCACAATACGTTTGTGTCTGCCAGGTCTGACCGGCATCCTTCCCCACCATTGGAGCCAACTCACCACCAGGTAGTGGTCAGATGACAGCTCCGCCGCTCTCTTCACCCGAGTGTCCAAGACATGTAACCGCAGATCAGATGAGATGACAACAAAGTTGATCATTGGACTGCGACCTAGGGTGCCCTAGTGCCAAGAGCACATATGGACATCCTTATGCTTGAACATGGTGTTCGTTATGGACAATCCATGACAAGCACAGAAGTCCAATAACAGAACACCACTCAAGTTCAGATCAGGGGGGCCGTTCCTCCCAAGCACACCCCTCCAGGTCTCACTGTCATTGCCCACGTGAGCATTGAAGTTCCCCAGTAGAACAATGGAGTCCCCAGGAAGCGCACTCTCCAATAGCCCTCCAAGGACTCCAAAAAGGGTGGGTAATCTGAGCTGCCGTTTGGCGCATAGGCACAAACAACAGTCTGGACCCGTCCCCCCACACGTAGGCGGAGGGAGGCTACCCTCTCGTTCATCAGGGTGAACCCCAATGTACAGGCACCAAGATGGGGGGCAACGAGTATGCCCACTCCTGCTCGGTGTCTCTCACCAGGGGCAAATCCAGAATGGAAGAGTGTCCAACCCCTCTTATACCCCTCATACAATGTCTTTCTTGTTATTGTCCAGTTTGGTTTAATGAGCTCAAAGAATGTTCTGAAAGGTCTCAGATTGGAAAAACTGGATCTAAGAGGTAGAAATCAGTCCAATAAAAAACCTTTGATTGTAAAGTTTGAAGATGTGTGACTCTACATTTCTTCCACTTGTGATTTACAACACGATTCCATGGTTGGTGAACTGCAACCGACATAGTTCTGGGAAATAAAAAAAAGAATAATCAAGGTTACTCCGGTTACTCCATACAAAGTCAAAAGGAATAATTCCAAATAAAGAAAAATAAAAGTCAAGGGTATTCCATGTGAGGTCCAAGAAGTCCTCTGGACGGAAAGGTGAGGTTGATCGCAAGGATGACATGATGAGGTAGACCATGGGATGAGCTTATCACATATCCTCTGGGAGATGAGCTCCTCTGGGCTCATCTTCCACCATAGCCCCTCTTGTCCAATCTCCAGCTGAAGCTCCTCTGGTCCCATCTCCAGCTGCAGCTCCTCTGGTCTCATCATCTGCTGCATCCCCCCCGCCCCCCACCTCAGACTCATTGATCTCTACAGCCCCATCCTCTGACTTGTTGATGTCAGCAACACCCTCCTCCGATTTATCAACATCTGTAGCACCCTCCTGCGATGTGTCGACATCTGTAGCACCCTCCTCAGATGTGTCAACATCTGTAGCACCCTCCTCCGATTTGTCGAAATCTGCAGCACCCTCTTCTGACATGTCGATATTGGCGGCTCTTGTGATTCGTCCACTTGCTACCTCAGAACCCCAAGTGGTTTTTCTGCCTGCATCTGCAGTCTTCTCCATGACCTATTCAACTCTCGTCCACCTGATTAGGAGAAGGTCCAGGTGTCCAGGAGAAGGTCTACTTGCCCCATCTGGAACTCTTGCCTCATTCAGCATGGTCACCGAATCACTTGCCAGAGCTCCTTTCCCATTCTGGACGGTCTCCGGGCCACTTTCCTGAACACCTGTACCACTCTGTGTCTCCTGGTCATCCACCTGAACACTTTTTTTTGTTGTATTTTGGTTCCCAGGTTCTGACCCTGTCAGTTTTCTGTTCTTTGGTACTTCTTTTTCCCCTTGTGTCCACCGTCCTTTTGTTTCCTCTATCCTCCCACCCAAGCTACATATAGTTTACTTTGGGATGTCAGCTGCCTTCCCTTGAGTGGGGGATACTGTGGGAATCTGTATTTGTTCTGTTTAGATTATTGTACTTCCCAGCCTGTCACATTCTGTTCATCCATAGTTTATTTCTTCCAAATACTTTTGTTGCCGCATCAGCTCTTGTTTTGTTTTTATTAAATAAATAGAAACTTTAATTTTAACCTCTGATTGCCTGCATGTGGGTCCAACACAAACCACAGATCATATCAGTGCTGACCATACTTCACAAACTGCGGCCAATCCATCAGAAAGTTTTTGAGACAAAAGGTAACAGGTAAGGCCAGATCTGACAGCTTCCTCATCAGGACATAAGGGATGATGGTGATGAAGGCTAAGCAGTAATCTACAAACAGTATTCTGATGTAGGTCCCTGGGAACTCAAGTTGGAGGAGGGTTAGAGGAGGATCATAACAGCTGGAAAATGTGTAGCATCTTAGGTTTAGTCTGAATGCTGTCAGAGCTCAGCAGAGCTCCTCTTTGCTCTGACAATGGAAGAAGATCTCTGCTTTCCTCACCTTCTCAACATCTCTTGCAAAAAACCAAAGTTTTCTCCCTCTCATTTATTTCCTGCCTATATAATTTTATCCTTAATCTCTTTGATGACTGCAGTTTTAAATTTACTGGTTATAATTTCTGTCTCACACTTCAGGTAGTCACTTATTTCATCATAGCTGATAACTAGAAACCTTTCAAAAATTATTGTTCAAAAAGATATGACAGGATGTAGGGTTTATTAACACATTTTGAGTGAGTACGTTCAAAATGAAGTTTACTTACCTGAATAAAAATAAGCATTATAAAAAAAATTGTACTTGTAGATAAAATTTCTCTTTTTTTAATCTGCAGGCAGCTTCACACCCCAACAAACTTCCTCATGCTCTCTCTGGCTGTCTCAGATTTTTTTGTTGGTCTCCTTTTGTTATTTCAGATTATGCTTTTAGATGGTTGTTGGTATTTTGGTGATCTAATGTGTGTTCTGCTTGTGCTTCTAGTCATGATTATAAGATCTGCTTCAATAGGAAACATGGTGCTCATTTCAATTGATCGCTATATAGCCATTTGTAATCCTCTTCTCTACACCAGCAACATTACTACAAAGAAAGTTCACGTTTGTGTTTCACTGTGTTGGACCACGTCAATCTGTTATGTTGTTGCAATATTCAAAGATAACTTGCAACATCCAGGTAGATACAATACTTGTTTTGGAGAATGTGTGTTTAATATGGACTTTGAAGAACAAGTTTCTATTTTTTGTTTTTCGTTTGTTATTCCCATTATTGTTGTCATAGTTCTGTATATGAGAGTCTTTATTGTGGTTTTGTCTCAGGTTCGGGCCATTCACACTCAAAATGCAGCTATCAAACACAAACATCCAGGGAAAGTAACTGCTAAGAAGTCAGAGATTAAAGCAGCCAGGACTCTTGGGGTTGTTGTACTTGTTTTTCTTGTTTGTTTTTGTCCATATTTCTGTGTAACACTTGCAGGTCAGAACAGCTCAATCAACACTTCTTCTGTGTTTTTTGTTGGGTGTCTGTTCTACTTTAATTCCTTTCTCAACCCACTAATCTATGCCTTTTTTTACCCATGGTTTAGAAAGTCTGTGAGACTTATTTTTACTCTTCAAGTGTTCAAGACTGGCTCCTCTGATGTAAATATGCTATGATGGAAATCAGAGAAAAGACATGAGGCTTGAAATCTTTTTGTAATACAGTATTCCTTCGTTTATCGCGGGGGATCTGTACCCTGAAGCTCTGAGATAAGTGAAAAACCGCAAAGTTGGGATAGTAGTACAAATAGCATAAGTACTTTTTAAATATATATATATATATATATATATATATTTATAAAAAGTACTTATGCTATTTGTACTACTCGCTTTGTTCGCTGTGGTGACCCCTAACGAAGGGAGAAGCCGAAAGAAAA
>JBBPBX010048670.1:0-10992 GCA_038048925.1 Garcialebias charrua | reverse complement strand
GTGTGTGTATGTGTGTGTGTGTGTGTGTGCGTGTGTGTGTGTGTACAAAGGCCTTTTGAACCCTAGCCACACTCTTTCTATATTCTGACCTCGACCATGCCCACTTCTCTTGCTGCGTTCCAGTAACCTCGTATTGTGGGGATTTCCAAGGTCCCAGTGGTGGATTTAACTGGAACGCCCGCTCCAGTGGGAAACTCCCATTCGTGAAGTGGGGCAATTTTTTCGGCCCCCAGTTTATCCCAGTGACGTATTCAAAATGGCGGCCACTCGCGTCCTTAGTAAGTGAACTCCTTAACTTTTACTAAAATAACAGTTGTAAAATGTTGTTGTGTGTTTTTTAATCACACACACAGCTTAAGCGTATGCTTGTGAACACAGATCACATTAAAAACCTGTGTTTAGTTGCATGGAATGCGGTGTACGGCTGTTTTTCTCGTTGTTTGGATCACAACAGTTCTGTAGGCCAGCGGCAGCGACTTTCATTCGCCACATTTTATTATTCAGCACATTAAAAAAGTAACTATTAGTTATGAATTTTATTTTAAAATATATATTTTTTACCCTTGTTTTCTTTGACGCTGTGGCTTATTTTTGTTAGGCAACCCAGAACTAAACACACATTGTTTGTTGAACTGACTATAAATTAGCACTAAACTGTGGTTAAAAATATATATATTTGGTTTCCAAAGATCCGTGTTTAGAAACATTCTATAATCCTGTACGATATTTATGTGTTAGGACGTGTATATTTGTATAGTAAGTGTGTGTTTGTGTTTGTTTTCAGTCTACCTCGACAGAGAACAACAACACCATTTTCTGGTAGCCTGTATCGCAGTGCAGGGGATTTGTCCTGTTTGTACATTGATGCAAACCTCACTATGAAAGTTGAGCTTATCCAACCTGCACAGGACAGCACAGCTGGTAAGATTTTGGAGAAATAAGTTTTAATGCAAACCAAACCAATTACTGTATAATGAATTTAACAATACTGTGTTTTTTTCTTTTAAAATGATTTTTTCAGAGAACTGTGAAGACTCTCCATCAACCAGCAGCCACGCAGAGTCCCCCATCCGCGAGAATGACAGTTTTAATAAAGAACAGACACTGTTCTCGATTGAACACATGCGTGTTCCACTCGCAAGCGAAGGTCTAGTGAGGTTTTGGAGTTCTTCCGCCAGTCAGAGGAAAACAGTCAACAGCGACATCAGGACATGATGGAGCAAATGAAATCAACCCAGGAGCAAATGAAATCAGCCCAGATGCTACAAAAAAATGTAGCTGTACTGTAAACTTTCTTATTGTTTTGCACAAAACAACTTCTGTTTTTTTTTTTTGAAGTTTTTTTGTTTTCACATTGTTTATTTTGCTCAGGTTCGGCCCAGTAAAAATGTTTGGTTTTCAGTGCCTTTGATTGTATGAATTTTGAAAATGCTGTTCTGTTGCACATTTTGTAATTAAAACTGAAACTTTCAGACAACTGAGATTTGTTTTCAGTATGAACTATTTGCTTGCAAAGGTTAAAATAGAAACTATTTTGTATAAACTAGTTTAATAGTATTGAAACTATTTTGCATTACTAGCTACAGAGCAAATTGTGTAACATTTTATTACCCTACAATACACAAAAGGTACGTTTCCCTAAAATTTTGCTATGTTCACATTAATAATTTATTTTTGGAAATGTGTTATGACACGTGCATTTCTGACAGATACTTAAAGCATCTGGGCTACTCGCGTCCTTAGTACAGTAAGTAAACTCCTTAAACTCTGGAGCCTTGAGTAAGGCAGTAATAATATTTGCAACCCATCGGTTTAAACTTGTCACAACTCAAAGACAAAATGCTGTATTTAAAGAAAAATGTTTATTAAGCTTCATTATAGCAGTCTTTTAAGTACATTTGTACAGACAGTTTTGTCATGAACAACTGCACTAATGTAGGAAGTTTCAAAACAACATACTACCTATTATTTTTTCTTTTACACACCGGAATTCTAAGAGTTATTCATTTTCATCATCCTCCCTGGGGGACCCGTCTGCATGCTGCTGACAAATTTGTGATGGCCCACGTCCCAAGTTGTGGAGGATGCAGGCAGCCACTATGATCTTCACCACCACATCAGTTCTGGTATTCTGCACGTCACGAAGCCGTCTCCACCTGCACTTCAAACATCCGAAGGCTTGCTCCACAATCACCCTTCCACGGCTGATTTCAGCGTTACGTTGCTTGTCTGCTTCACTTAGAGCACCATTGTTCTTCAGGATGGATGGGTTTTCTGGCAGCATGGTAGGGTCCAAGACAACTCTGCAATGGGAAAACAGTGTTTATTTCAGACAGACATAAAGTTAATAATGAGCTGCAATTCTCTGTCATTTTTTCATCATTTGACTTCTTGTTTATGTGAAAAATACACATTTCAGACAGCTACTTTCAGGAAACTGTTGGAATCTGGAGAAGTAGTTGAATCTCTTGGAATCCTGGAAAAAAAAACCAATGCAGATATGTTCCTGTCTTTGATTTATACATCTACCTTATAATGTTTTTCTAGTCTTTGATACTTTGTTTTAAAATAATATATATATAAATATATTCTACCATTCTACCATTGCTGTTAATCATTCTTTAGTTTGTAGCAGGTCACTTTTTTAAATGAGTCCATGAGGCTCAATGACATTTACCTGACTAAATAAAGGTTGATTGTAAAAAAAACAACAACAGTACTGTAGTGTCAGGCTACAAACCAAAACTTTCTGATGGTGTTATATATCATAAAATCAATCACCTTTATTTTACCAGGTAAAGCCCGTTCGAGATCTCTTTTACAAGGGTGACCTGGTCAAGTGGTCAGCAGGGTTAGCAACCGGTGTTAGCAACTTATTTATTTAGCAAAATAAAGCAACCACTGTACAGTTTCTTCAACATATCGTAAACCCCCTACATGTTTTGCTGTGCAGTGAGCGAAGACGTTTTTTTTTTTTAGCTGTAAAGCCAGTTTTTCTTTTTCCCAACGAGAAAAATATATATTAAATCTATTACCTTCGACGTTCATCTTTCTTCTTTGACATGTTCTGTGTCTGGAGTGCATAACTGGTAGTCTGGAGTGCATATATGTTTAGTAATTTATTATATTCCGAAACAGCAACAAAAACAATGCGTGCGTCCATCTTGTTTTACCACCAGGGTAACCGGAACGTGTTTTCAAGTGGTAGATGGGGAGATGACGTCACTGCCACTTCGTAGTTCCCAAAATACGAGGTAACTGGAACGCAGCACTGGTACTCGCTCGCTTCTGTCGCCACCATCTTAATCAGGGCAAATGAGGCGCTGACGCGTCGCGTGGCGATGACGCGTATTAAACACTGAAGCATATTATGTACAATTTTTTCTTGTTTATGGTTAATAATTGGACAAAGCGTATTAAACACTGGTGCGTATTTTACAACGGCGAATACGGTACTCAGATTAGAATGTCATCAAGTTTAGACTTCAGACAGTTTCTTGTATAATGAGCATCAAAAATCAGTAATTTGCGCAAAAAATCTGTATTAATCACACGTGGGTAGGGTGGAGGTGCAAGCGGACCGCAGCTTTACCGGGGGGGGTAAGGTAAGGGGGGAGACGCTCTTTTAAAGACGTGTTTGTTTGACTTTCATTTTTTTTCTAAAATCACAGACTTCTCTGAGTCAGCTTCAGGTGCTTGTAGTTAATCATAATATAATCTTCTAAATTTAACCAGGTGTTTCAGGATAAACTTGGTTAAAAGAAAACAGTAAAATTAAATAATTTTTTTTCTGTGCAGAGAACTTCCTCTGCTATAATTTTTTCACATAATCATATTAAAGCTTTCAATTGAAAACACTAAAATTACAGAAAAGATGTTTAAAAACCTCTTTCCTCAAAAAGTCTTCAGTCCTAAGAACACTAAACTAACTTTTAATAAGGTCATGTACACAGTTTAATTTACATCTAACACCCCAACCCCCCCCCCCCCACACACACACACACACACACACACACACACGAGAGGTCACCACACCACCACGGTTAAAAGAAATCCTAGGGGTGTAAAGGGTTTAGAGGGGGGTCAGTTTAATACTGACCTCCTTTTTACCTTAATTTACTTATTCAGATTGAATAGTAATTTCACGGATTCTCTTCTTTTTCAGTTTATTCAATATTTCTGTGATCTTTGTGATGGATAAAGAACCATAGCCATTAAGTGACAGTAAACGTTGACTTTAGTTGGTATGCCAGAAGACACTACCATTTATTTAAAATAAATCACTAAATCAACATCATTACACTTGATTGGCAGGGTTTCATTTTCTTGCGATTTAACACACATCACACACTTGATTTAACACAACAGACATAAATACTAGATGTTAAACATATTTAGTCTGAGGGCTCTTCAGCTTAATTATAGTTTCCAGCTTAAGATTGAGAGGGAAAGGGAAAAGGAGGAATAAGAGGTTGGAGAGATTAAGTTATTTATCTCGAGTGTAACCAGAGATGACACTTTCCATCCGACTTCGGCTAAATCCCAGGTACGTTTGTAAACAGCTCTTTACCTTTTGACGATGCGTCTGATAAAGATATCACCAGCCTCCCAGGTGCACAGAGTCCTTCCGGCCCTCGTACGTCTGAACTGGTCGTTTACTTCCAACGTCTCCTCGGATCCGCGTCAGCCGTCAGAAACATGTGGCAGCTTCTGGCCGACTTCAAGACGAGATGTTTCTCAAAGAAAGTTCATTAGGAACTTTGGAGCTTTTGCTCGGGGAACTGGATGGAGGCGTCCATCAGTTCTAGCTGACAAGTTAGTCTTTGGCTCTTGACCAAGCTTGACCAGCTGCAAGGCAGAGAGCTTTCAGGTCTCTGTCCATTCAAACTCTCTGTCCATTCAAAGACTGAAGCGTTTCCGCACAGTTAGAACTTAAAAAGAGACTTAGAGAGGAGAGAAACTTGTCTCTTTTTCATTGGTCCACTTGTTATCACTATTCAAGGTGAAATTCAGCACAGAGAAGGAAATTGTTTAGGAAAAGTATCTGAGTGAGAGACTTTCAGACGCTAGATGAGAGTTTTAGCTGAAACTCGACAAAAACAATTTCAGTGTAAGTCAGTTTGACATTTTAGCTGAACTTTGACACCTTTTCACTTGCAGAAATGACACATTGATGTTTCACATTTAAAGAATAACAGCATATAACATATATCATGAAAATGACAAAAGTTATTCTTTTGATTACATTAGAATAAAATCAAAGGTAGAAATAGTCTCTTTTGGTGACTATATTCTGATTACAACTAATGGAATGATTTTGTGATAAATGTCTTGCTTTACTGAGAGGTCAGTAAAGATCATCTCTGGACAGTTCAAAAACCTTAATTTGACTCTGGGTAGGTCCACTACATCTCCCCCCTTTTGGAAGCCATCGCCAGTCCTTGGGGATGGGGTCCAACACGAAAGGAAACCTTGAACTGTCTTTGATCTTGAAGTAATCCAGCAAGTGGAAAAGAAAAATCAAAAATTATAATCCCATAAAGTTTTTGGAAATTCCATACTGTTCGGAGGTAATCCCATTGCGAAAAGCTTTTAATCCTTTGGAAAACAAAGTCTGTTATCCCTTGGAAAGCAAAGTCTTATAATCCACAGCGGTAATTCCACAACGATTAGTTTTGTTGATTGATCAGCAACAATTGTTTTCATAATCAGCATGTAGAGGGAATCCCTCGATTGACGCAGAGGAGGCGACCCTTGGACGAAGGTTGAAGACCAAGCGTTGGAGCTGCAGGTCCCCACATCGAAGGTTGTTGGCTGGTTGGTTTCCAGTCAGTGCCACTCTGGTTCTATGTGTCATGCAATTATGTGGTTTTTTAAGGTGGGCTTATGATTGGGATTTTACATTAAGCCTTACCTATATGCACCTGGTATGTAAGCTATCATGGTTTAGATCAGCTACACTTACCAATTAAGGGGTGGATCAATTCTGTAAATTTAGATATAGGGATTTGTACCTATAAAATTTTGGAGGGCTTCTGTAACGAAGGCCTCTAATTCCAAACTATTCCTCCATTCATTACTTAGTTTAGGTTAAACTAAAATAAAAAATGAAATATAGTTTGATCTAAATGTCTGTTGTCTTTTAGACGAACGACGTAGGATTTGGTATTCCTAATAAATTTTGAAGTCTATGGCGAGACTCATCAAAATGAATAGGTAATCTAGAATAGAAACGATCGAATCGGTTCAATTTAGAAATTATGAGACCAGTGTAGTTTATTGTACCTTGAGCAGCTTTAAACTACATTGACTCTTCGACGATTAAGATTTAACAAAACGAACTGCATGTTGGCATAGTTAAATCCATATCATTCATTAACCAATGTTAATACAAAACCTTTTTGGCTGGGAGTGTTCAGAACCAAACAATATCTCAACTAATGACAACAGTAATGACTAAACAACAAGGAAACAACGTTTCACTGCTTCGACACACTCTTGTCGTCAGATTCCAAAGTGCAACACACAAGAAAAACAGGTCTCAACTTTATGACCGAGGTCAAATTAAATCTCGTGGATTTAAACGGTTGTTAAGGTTAGTTTTTGTTGTGGGTTTTAGGCTTAGCGTTTCTAAGTTCAAATTGGACAATGCGACTTATAGGGTGGGAAAGTACGGTAGTTTAAACCTGATTAGTTTATTTACTAACTTGTGTTTGGACGACCTTATTATCCCATGAAGTCGGTGAGTTTGTGAGATCTTTGTCTTTTGTGGAGTCATTGAACGCCTTGTAAGGTTTGATCTGATTTCGATGTACCCATTTAGCAATTGGCTCTTTGCGGCCTTTGCTGATTTTGATCTCGTAGACGACTGAGGACACTTTGTCTGTTATCAGATGAGGTCCAGTCCACCTGGGCATTAGTTTGCGGGCGAGAGTTCCGGTCCCGGACTCTCCTTTCCCGGTTGTTGGGGCGAACGTATAGTACCAGACTCTGTCTCCCACTTGGAGTTCATTGTGAGAGGCCTTCTGGTCATAGTACGCCTTGCGTCCTTCAGCGGATTTTTCCAGGTTTTTCTGGGCGAAAGCAAAAGTGTTTCTGAGGTGTACATTCAAATCTTTCATGTATTGTTGTGTAGTGTAGGCTGTCGCCATGGCGGCGTCGCCTGGTTGGTACAACAGGTGTAGAGGGAGAGTCATTTGTCGACCGGTCATCATCTCGAAGGGAGAGATGCCAGTTGATGTGTGTGGAGTGGCTCTTATGGCCATGAGGACCAGAGGGAGTTTCACGTCCCAGTCCTTGTGGTTTGCAGCCACGTATTTCTTCAAAATACTCACCACAGTTCTGTTTGCTCTCTCTACTTGGCCTGAAGCCTGTGGGTGGTAGCCGACATGAAAGTTGGCCTTGACGCCTAGCGTCTTCCACAGTTCTTTCATCACTTCACCTGTGAAGTGTGTACCTTGGTCTGAGTTCACCCTAAGGGGAAGTCCAAACCTTGAGAATATATGATTCATTAACAACATAGCAGTTGTTTGTGCTGTGTCGTTAGGAGCTGGTAGGCATTCTACCCATTTGGTGAATGCACAGGTTACCGTGAGAAAATATTTATTTCCTCTAGAGCTCTTAGTGAGTGGTCCAACCCAGTCGATCTGGAGGTCAGACCATGGGAATGCAATGCCTCTGCTTTGCAGTGGTGCTCTGTGAAGTGGTCTGGTTGGCTGAAACTGGCCACAGACCACGCACCCTTCAATGTAGTCCTTGACATCCTTTTTCATTCCAGGCCAATAGGCAATTTGTTTTAATGCCGTCAGCGTGGCTTTATCTCCTTTGTGTCCTGCGGACGGGAGATCATGGGCATGGACTAACATCACCCCCCTTTGGTCATGGGGAACCACGAACACAGGTGAGGACGTTGGTCCATGAGCGAAAGTTAAGATGCCCTTGATTAGTTTTAGCTGTTTGCGCAGCTGATAGAGGACTTTAAGGTCTGGATCGGAATCCAGTTCGTCTTTAGACGGACTATTTTTGTTCGGATCAGTCAGGTACAGTATCATGGAGTTGATAGCAGGATCCGACTTCTGTAGTTGGATGATGTCTGGGTCAGTCAGTGCGGGTCGTACAGAGACTGCGTTGTCAGCAGGTCTGGTTGCGGCCTGTGCACGTGTGACTGCCATAACCCTGACTGAAGGTTGTGTTTGCAGAGTCTCGATTAACCAGGAGGGGTCGAAGGACCATAGAGGACCTTCGTCGGCTCCTTCCTTGGCTAAGGAATCTGCAATGTCATTGTAGTGCTTGTCATCGCCTGGGACTCTAGAATGCCCTGGAACTTTCTTCCAGTAGATCTGTAAGTCGTGTGATGTCACCAAGTGATCACACGCTATGAAAAGCTCTTTGTGTTTGACCACTTTTCTGTCGCTTGTTAGGAAACCGTTCTGTTTCCACACAGCGAGGTGACAAGCGAAACTCAAACGAGCATAGTTAGAGTCAGTGCAGATGACTAGCGTCTTGATGGAGCGTTCTACTACCATCTGGAGAGCTATTAGGATTCCTGCAATCTCAGCGTACTGAGAAGTCTGAGATCCTAATTTGTAGCTGAAAGTTATCTGCTCTTGGTCTTGGAGGAGGACCCCTCCAACACCTGCTCTGCAGATCTTGTCGCGGAGGAATGAAGATCCATCCACGTACAATGTTGTCATATCTTTGCAGATATTGTCATCAAAGAAGTGGTGATTCGGGTCTTCAGTTACTGGGGGTTTTACCTCAACCGGCGGCTGGGTGGCTGGTACATCTTGTGTACACTTCTGGCAGATTGCCAAGTCCGTCCCCAGATGAGACTTCTTGTTTTGACCATAACGTATGTCTAGGTTAAAACTTTGAAGCGCCATGAGCCACGTTGCAACACGTGAGTTTGTTACCACACCATCTCTGATGCGTTGGCTGTTTAGGAATGTCACTGGCTGGTGTTGTGTTTCCACAATGATTTTCTGTCCACCAATGTAGCTGGAGAAATGTTTTACTGCCCACACTGTGGTCAGTAGAGCTTTCTCACAGTCTGAGAATCTCAACTCGGGGCCTGCCATCGTTTTGCTGGCGTAGGCTACTACACGTTTGTCTCTGTCGTGTATCTGGTACAGACCTGCACTTATGCAATGAGCTGAGAAGCCCACTTCCAAGTAAAACTCTTTGTTGTAGTCTGGGTAGACTAAACAAGGGGCTGACTTGATCCTGTTTATAAGAGCGTCCATTGCCTGTTGCTGTTTGTCAGTCCAAACAAATGGTACGTCTTTTTTAAGGAGTTCAGTCAGTGGTTTCGCAAGGTCCGCATAGTTTTCGATGAACTGGTTCGAGTAGTTACACACGCCCAGAAAACTTTGTAGTTCTTTGAGATTGGTGGGGACTTTGAGATTGTCGAGGCCTTGGGTGCGAGTCAGCTGTGGTTGTACTCCGTCAGGACCTACAAGTAGGCCAACGTAGTCCACTTTGGTTCTGCACCATTGGCATTTTGACAGTGATATCTTAGCACCAGCAGTTGTCAGCTGATTCAGAACGTGGTCGATCTCAGCCAAATGTGAGTCCAGTGTTGGCTGCCTCAAAAGGACATCGTCCACGTAGATCAGTGTTCCACGCTCGTGGGCGTCTGGACATGCTTTGTTCAAGAAGATGTTGAACTCTGCAGGTGAGTTAGCGTAGCCAAAGGGACACCTGTTAAAGGTGTATTGACGGCCACCAAAAGTGAAAGCTAGTTTGTACTGGTCCTCGGCGCGCACAGGGATGGTCCAAAAACCAGAGGCGACGTCGAGGGTCGAGAAGTACTTACCATTGATGACCTTGGGCAGTTCCTGTTGGAGTTGCGTCATAGGCCATCTGGATAAGGGAACTTGTTTGTTTAGCTTTCGGTACGGGCCACCAGATGTAAGGGGTTATGAGGAGGTCAATATTAATACTGACCTCTTTACCTTAATTAATTTACTTATTCAGATTGAATAGTAAATTCACGGATTCTGTTCTTTTTCAGTTTACCCAATATTTCTGTGATCTTTATGATGGATAAATAAACAGAGCCATTAAGTGACAATGGACACGTTAACTTAGCTTGATATGTCAAAGAGACACTATCATTTATTTAAAATGAATCAACTAAATTAACACCATTACACTTGATTGACATGATTTCACTTTCTTTCAAATTAATACGTCAGCACACTTAAATTTAACACAACAGACTTCAATATTGGATGTAAACATATTTAGTCTGAGGGCTCTTTAAACTTAAAATAGTTTCCAGCTTAGTTTGAGAGGGGAAAGAAATAGGAGGAAAGATTTAAGAAGAAATTATCGTGAGCATGATACCAGAGTGACACTTCTCCTCCGACTTCTGCTAAAATCCAGGTACGTTTTGTA
The DNA here is from genome assembly GCA_038048925.1 of Garcialebias charrua. Classification (NCBI taxonomy): domain Eukaryota; kingdom Metazoa; phylum Chordata; class Actinopteri; order Cyprinodontiformes; family Rivulidae; genus Garcialebias; species Garcialebias charrua. Next base: position 594 of record JBBPBX010048670.1, on the reverse strand, counting down.
AACAGCTCTTTACCTTTTGACGACCGCCCGGTAAGAGGGAAGACCTTGTAGCTTTTCAGATGTACGGGTCCTTGTGGGGACCAGTACAATACCTTCAAGCAGGGTTCTGGTTTACGTTTTCCAACGTCTCCTGGTTTTCGCTTGGTCATCAGAGAATATGTCAGCTTCAGGCCTCTGACTTCAAGATAAACTTATTCCAGGAGGGAATAAACAAAGTTTTTGAGCTCTGTTCCTTAAAAGTGGACCCATAACAACATGTTATCAGTCCCAGCTGGATGACGAGTCCTTAGCGCGTGACTACTGGTCATTCAGCTCTTTGGAAAGTTCACATCATCTTTCGAAGTTCCCAGCAAACTCTGCAGCCTTTAGCAAAAGCTTAGACTAGTACTTAAGGAAGGACCAGTCGAGGAGTTCATTTGTCTTATCAAACCCAAGGTTACAAGCAGCAGCAGAGAGAAATGTTTAGGAAAAAGATAGATAAAGCTGGAGCCCTGCTCATGAGACTGTCTCTGAGTTTCTAAACAAAACCGTCCGGTCTCTGTGACCCGAAGGCTTCACCTTTAAACACAGCAGTGAACACAGTTTAACTCTTAC
>JBBPBX010048669.1:0-25661 GCA_038048925.1 Garcialebias charrua | reverse complement strand
TGTCACCTCTGCTTCATTCTATTACATCTGCGGTTTGCTGTTGAAGGTCTGTTTCACTCATTTGCTGCTCCATTTTTACCTAATCTGTTACAACGTGTTGTTAGCTGTAGTTTGGGTGAAGCCCACTCAGCTTTTGGACCGGACGGGTTCCGGTTCCGAGTGACGTAAAGTCTGTTGTTGTACACAGTTAGCGTGCTGCCTTCTTTGGGAGGCGTTGGGGTTAGCCTGGATGTGTTTGGGCTCATTAACAGTATTTTCTGCGGTGTAAAAATACGTTTATTTTGTGAAAGAGTGTCCAGAACTCTTTGGGTCGAGCTAAAGTTAGCATTACCGAGAGACAAGATGGCTGCTTAAAGCGCTGTGATTGGTCCATTGTGTGTCGTGTTCAAGAACGTTGGTTTCTGTAGACTGCTGGTTGTCAGATTCATTTTTGCACACATTTCTGACAGTTTATCTGTGTTGTTTGGGTTCTATGCACGTGATATCGTCGAAGACTGGCTTAACCGCGGTGTTTTGCGATATTTATGACTGTTTTAGAACGTTGAGAAGTCCGTTCCACGCTTTTGTTCGACCGACCGTAGGTCCGTGAACACACCGCTCGAACGGCGTGTCACACGTGGGTGGCGTTAGGTTTGGAAGACACAATTTCCCATGAACACTTGGGTTTTAGAACTACAGTTCTGTCTTCGCTGTGATTGGTCGATTACGCTGTATGTGTTGACGCTTGGGGGGTGAGGAGCGCTCACTCCTCGTCAACTTTCACTTCAGCTGCTTGTCCCAGACAAGTTTCAAGCTTTTTGCCCGTTACTATCTTTGAAAAGACTGTTTCATCGCGGTGTTTTTGAGATTTTAATGGGTGGATTGAGTCAGTTGCTCTGAAACTGCCGATCGCCATGTGACCAGATCACGTGACACCGGGAGCTGCAACTGTTTTATGAGGACCGACCTTATTTCTTTTAAACGCAGTTTAGAAGGTTTCACAGTTCAACCGATTTTGCTCACATGATTTCGTTTTTGTGAGCCTGGGTTCTAGAGCTTATCACGTAACGCTTTAGATCTGTCTGATTGATGCTTTTCATCCGTTGTTGGATGTCTGTGTGGGCTGAAAGCTGCAGCTTCGCTCACTGGTAATAACAGCGCCTCTATAGCGGTCAGATAGAGAAATTACAGTCGCTGTGATAAACTCATTTCCAGCGCTGTGCCCCCTGTTGGTTACTTTGGAAGACGCAGTCTTCCTGTAATTTGTACATGTTGAATGTTCCTGTTTTAAACGGGAAACATTTTAAAATATTGTACACACAGCATCCTTTTAATTGGATTTTCGCAGAAAATCAAATGTTGATGGCAGAACAGTTACACAGTTTTAATACAGACATGTCTGCTTTTTGATAAAACTTGACACAAATGCTGCAAGTTTTAATTAACACACATGAGGCACCTTTTGTCTTGATTTTCACAGAGATCACACACAAAATTAGCCGACCTTGATGGTCGTCTCATGGGTTGACAATTTAATAATAATCACAGATTTTTGTTAAATTTCACATCTTGGATGTTACTGAGCAACTGCACACAGGCCCTCCTGTTTATTTTAGATACAAGTTTATTTAGAATAACAGGCTGGTAGGCCTTGCTCTCTATGGTGGCTTCATTTAATTTGTGTTTCACAAATTTCCAGATAAGATGGCGGCCTCTGCACATGAGGCTCCTGATACCACGTCAGCCGATTTTGTTTGACCTTGTCACAGGTTGACAAGTTAATAAAAATCACTGATTTTTTTATTTATTTCACATCTTGGACACCATGTTGCCTGCCGTAGGCATCACATGGTGAGACTGCACACTGTGCAATAAGACCCACTTTACTTGATTTTTCACAGAAAATCAGTACAAAGATGGACGTTCAAACAGGTGCATCACCTGATAGGGCCTCCTCTTTTATCGCACGTAGATAGACATCTGCTTCAGCGTATGCTAATTACTTAGCTGCGGTGGACGTCTGTCAGGATAAGTGGGAACGTCCCCTGTCGTTCTGCGACAGGCTGATGTCTGTCTACTCCGGTGGCAAAACTGTCCCTGGACTGGAGGAGGAGGAGGAGTTTAAAGGTCTTTTCATTAAGAATCTCATGCCTTTCCAGAAGAAATGTGTCCGCTTCCATGTTAACCACAAAGAGAGTACCATGGCAGAAATTAAACAATGTGCTGTGGAATTTTTTGACATGCTCGAACAGCGAAAAACACCCTCAGTGGTGTGCCCAGGTCAAAAGGTCACATCCCACTCGCAGGAAATAGAAGAGGTTCCCTCTCCTGCAGAGTGCGAGAGGACACAGGTTTTTCATAATAACAAACAACAGCATGGTGCTACGAGCTGTAAAAGTGACTCAGATCGGTTCACGGGGATTTCTGCGCCCCCTGCCCCTCAGGTTGAAAACCCTGAGATGAGCAGAGAACCACAAAAGGCTGGTGTTCGCTCTCTAGATGAACCCAGATGGTTCGGATCGAACCAAAAGAGTTCTCTCATGGGTCTCACAGTGGGTGAGATTCGAAGGAGGTTGCATGGGCACCGTGAACCATTGAAAAATGGTCTGTCCCAACATGTACCCACGAGAAGCGGCCCTCCTGCCCCTGCCCCTCGAACTGCACAGTTTGAGACATGCAATGAGTCACACATGCTCCAGATTATGGAAGCGGCGCCTCCGCGCGTGGACGTGACTGAGGTTGTGAGTTGTTTGTCAAATGATTTGAATGTTACAGTGGTTGACCAAGCTGACACAACGTGTGATGTTGTCCTTGATGATAACACAAACAACGTTGTTCATCCTGATGAAGCGACGCACAGCACTGCCTTTTGCAACAACCCAGTGCACACAGTTGACAACAACAACGTCGACACTGACATGAATGCTGACAGCAAACAAATTGCTGAAAATCCACATCCTGAAGGTCATGAGGCAGACAGCCATCATGATGCTGACAGCGACGACGATTACACAGACAGAGTCACACGTACACAGAAACGTGTGGAAAAACCTGAATGGTTTCTGTGTAACTTTATAAAAAGGGGAATAGCTAAGAGAGCTTACCTGCCACTCACATTGGAAGGGGTCCTCGCGCAAGAAGCACTCCTGGTTTGCGGCTCAGACGTGTCTATCATGTCAGCCAAACTGTTTGAGGAGCTAAGGACCGCCGCTAACGATGTTGACAGGCAAATACCCTTTGTGAAAGACACTTATGGTGAGCAACAAGGCCTTGCAAAGACGAGAACAACCCTAATAGCCATGGTTCACATGCAGATTGGCGAAATGTCACTATACCACCCGGTATATGTGTCTGAACTTGACTCACTCCAGACTCCTTGACACTTGCTGAGTGACACTGTCAAATCGATCACTTTTCATCGAGTTCACCGCCTGGGAGGTAAAAAACCTGAGAATACTACTAGGCCACGGCCAATAATAGCTAAATTTGAACATTTCAAGCAAAAAGAACAGGTTAAAAGCCGAGGTAGGGAACTTCGTAACACACATTTCAGTATGAACGATCAATTTCCTGTAGAAATTCTGAATAGACGGCGCATTTTATTCCCAATAAGAAAGAAAAATATTAGCGAAGGAAGAAGAGCTAACATCTCGGTGGATAAACTCTACATAAACGGTCAGCTGTTTAGAGATCCAGAGGCTACTCCTTGGCTGTATTAGCCATATAATCAAGGTAAGAATTATTTCGGTTGCTAATATTAATTGATATTATTAAATATAGTATTTATTAATATTACTTACCAGCTATATTTATTTTCTTCAGCACAGCTCGGTTGGTGGGGTCACACAGATCGTGGTGGTACACAAGGTGTGATGGCACTTGATGTGGTAGGAGGGTTCTTTTGTTATTTTTTCTTATCTGAGTTATGTTTTCATGTATATCATCTCTCTTTGTTTTCCTGTCTATATTTTTCTAAATTAACAATTGTCAGAGCACAAGCACAGGGGTTCACATTCATCTTTATATATCCATACATTTACTTCATAAATGAAAACTTCCCTGATTCAATATATAATTAACCTTTAAGGAATATGTTTTTGTCTGGATATATTACTATCTTTTGTATTTGTGACAATGGGTGTGGTTTAGCTATATTATCATTAGCACAGGTATGGGTACCTTAGGGTTTGTCACATGGAACATTAATGGAGCCGGTAGCCAACGTAAAAAATATAGAATTTTTAACCAGATTAAAAGATTAAAGGCAGATGTTGTATTACTCCAAGAAATTCATAAATTGGCATCAACTGTGGAGGAGCTTAAATCTTCAGAGTTTCCTAATGTATTCTCAGCATGTTATAATTCAAGACAAAGAGGGGTGGCAATTTTAATAAATAAAAATGTTAACTTCACAGTATTAGATCAGGTTATAGACCCGCACGGTAGATATATAATATTAAAGTTATCAATATTTAGACAAAATTATTGTATTGTTAGCATATATGGACCGAATGTAGACGACGCAGCTTTTTTTCATGATTTTTTTTCCACCCTATCAAATCACATGGATTCCTCACTGGTGATGGGAGGTGATCTCAACTTTGGTTTAGATGACAAATTAGACAGACTGAATGCAGCGGGAACTCAACGCAGTTGGCAATCTATAAATATAGTTAAACAGTATATGAATGATTATGGGCTCTGCGATGCATGGCGTTGTTTTCACCCTGATAGCAAAGAATATTCTTTCTTTTCACATGTGCATCACTCATATTCTCGTCTAGATTATTTCATAGTAAGCAATTCATTGATGACAAACATTTCAGACACTAAGATACACCCTATTGCTGTCAGCGATCATGCACCAGTTACTGTAAATTTAGATTTAAAAAAAAACAACAACAAAAAATATAAATTGGAGATTAAATACATCACTGCTACAAGAAGAAGAATTTTTGCAATATTTTAAAAAAGAATGGGCATCGTATCTAGAGTTTAATGACTTGCCAGGAACTTCAGCATGTACACTTTGGGAGGCTGGGAAAACAGTCATGAGAGGTAAAATAATATCCTATTCATCAAATAAAAAGAAAAAAGAAAATAAACGTATTGATGAATTAGAGAAATCCATTAAATTGTTAGAAGGTCTACAAGGTGAGGAAACACAGCAAAAGCTACGCAGATTAAAATTAGAACTAAATGAATATATTGATAAGAAAAATAAATTCTTGATACAAAGACTTAGATTAGATCATTTTGAATACGGTAATAAATCAGGGAACTTTTTAGCTAATCAACTCAAATTAAACAAAGAAAAAACATCTATATATGGTATTAAAGATGAAAATGGAAATATATTTTATGATGAGGGAAAAATAAACGATGTTTTTAAAGATTTCTATAAAACTCTATACACTCCACAAATAAATCCATCTAACGAGGATATTAATGAATTCTTGGAGAAAGTAACACTTCCAAAACTAGATATTAGTCAGTCATCAAAACTAGACTCACCATTAACATCCGATGAGCTCCATGAAGCAATTAAAAGCATGCCTAATAAGAAATCTCCAGGTCCTGATGGCTATCCAGTGGAATTCTATAGAGTATTCTGGGATATACTGGAACCGATATTCTATAGAGTGCTACTTGAGTCAGAAGGAAATGGCAGGCTACCAACACATATGAATTCAGCTAACATTAGTCTCTTATTAAAATCAGGCAAAGACCTGCCTAGTACAACTCTCTTGGTCTGTGTCAAATTGTAGATTTGCATATTGCATTAAAAGATCACATCAACCAAGCATGATATCACTGCAATAAGTATAACATTTTCTCTCTGTTTCCACAACCTTGTCACATTCCATTATTATTATTGATATTAATCTGAAAAAGATGAGAACCCGTGAATTGATGATAATTTGTGTCAGTCTAAAATCTGCTCAAATTTACATCTAAAGGCTGAAATATACCTGAGCGTCCAGGAATATGCCACTCTACGCGCGCATTTTGTGCGCATGCGTTTCGCTGATATAGCTTCAGAAGCTACGCTTTTCAAATGCTCGCGTTTTCGCTCCAAATCCTGGTTGTCATGTGAGCAGCCCCGAGCAGCTGCGAGCAGAGGGGGACAAACTGAGGTCGCTGATTGGTCACTTGCTGACACGCCTACTGAAATGATTGACAGCTCGTCAGCTCGTCAGCTCACTCTATGAGCAGCCGGTTGCGGTGTTCTTCTGCGGTGTTCTGCTGCGGTGTTTCTACTTTATATGTTATAAAAAGTTCTCTCAGAAATAAAAATAATAACAGGGAGCGCTTTTCCTGCAGCCCACCAGGGAATATAAAGCCTCGCGCACCCAGGTAGGACCTGAATTCATTCATTTCAGTCATGAGTGAACGGAGGAAGAAGCGATTACTTGACTTTAGGCAAAAAAACAAAAGAAAAGGCCCGATCAGCGATAAAGAAGAGGAATTTAATTCATTTGTGTAACATACAAAACAGTCCGGCGCCGGGGAAGTTTATGGTCAGACACCGCGCAAGCGTGCGCGGTCGTAAAAAAAAAGCTTTGCGCGTTCGTGCCCTGAGGGGCTACGCTTTTGCCTCAGCGTACGTACGTGGCGTAGGCGTATACAGAGTACGCTCAGGTGTATTTCAGCCTTAAAATATAGACAAGTCAGCAAACTGATCTATATCCATTTTATTACAATCATAATTGCTGGTAAAAACTGAGCATGCTGTACACTTGTTTTAACATGCAGTCCAAAAACATGCATGTTAGGCTGATTGTTAAATCTAAATTGACCCTGGGGTGTGAGTGAGACAAGTCCCTCTTGTAAATGAGTCCCCGTGGCTCAACGAGGCTAGCCTGTATAAATGAAGGTTGAATTGAATGAACATTGTGTGAAATCAAATGAATCAATGAAAATGGGGCGGCCGTGGCGTAGTGGTAATGGCAGTCGTCCCCCGATCGGAAGGTTGGCAGTTCGAATCCCGGTTCCCCACACCATGTGTCGTTGTGTCCTTGGGCAAGACACTTAACCCCGAGTTGCTCCCGGTAGGACTGGAAAGCACCTTGATTTGATTTGATGTTTATTCATTCATTTTAAAAGAACAATACAAGACAGTTTCATCAGATACAAGATTACAAGTAGGATAAAATGAAGGGAGCAGAAAGAAGATGAAATCTTATTATATCTGCCCCTATTTCACAGTTTGTTCAACCAATGATAACTTTCAAGCAACATCACAGAATGAATAGTTCTACCTATTTTCCTAACTGTAATACACAAACTACATCACAAAATGAATAATTCTACTTAATTTTCTTGACTGTAAAACATAAACTAGATCACAAAATGAATAATTCTACTTAATATTTCTAACTGTAATACACAAACTGCTTCATAAAATGAATAACTCTACTTAATTTTTCTAACTGTAATACACAAACGTACTGTACATCATAAGTACAACATAATTGTAATACACAAACACGCAAGATTACATCATATATAGTTTTTGAGCAAGTCCTTTTTGACTTTTTTCTTAAATGTATACATTGATTTTTCATTTTTAACATCACTCTCCAGAGCATTCCACAATCGAATTCCCTGAATTGAGGTAGACCGTCCTTTTAAGCTGGTTCTGAATTGTGGTTTGATGAATATCTCTGTCCCTTTGAGATTGTAATAACTTTGTCTTTTTATAAAATTTCTTTGGATATTTAAAGGTAATGTGTTATTATGAGCCCTATACATAATTGATAAAATACTATATTCTACCAATTCCTGGAATTTCAATAAGTTTAGTTGAATAAACAAGGTGTTTGAAGGGTGAGTGAAATGTTTTCTGGTGATTACTCTTACAGCTCTCTTTTGTAAAATAAAAACAGGCTTTGTAATAGTTTTGCATGCTTTTCCCCAAACCTCAATACAATAGATTAAATGTGGAGCAATGATTGTGTTATACAACATATGTAAAGCTTTATCAATTAAAAAATCCCTGACTTTATACAGTACTGCAATTGCTCTAGCTAGTTTTTTTTTAATAGAATTTACATGATGTTTCCATGTCAGTTTGTCATCAATGATAACACCCAGAAACTTCACTTCACTCACTTTACAGATCACAACATCTTCAATTTCAAATGGATCGTCATCAACAATTCCCTTTTTGTTACTGAAAATCATGTAGTTAGTTTTATCTAAATTCAAAGATAATTTGTTTAATTTAAACCAAGTTTGTATTTTTATAAATTCTGTTTTCATCATATCCAAAATCTGTTTTATGTCATTACCCGAACTGAAAAAAGTGGTGTCATCGGCAAAAAGAACACATTTAAGTAGTGCTGACACATTTACCAAGTCATTCACATATAAAATAAACAACTTTGGTCCAAGCACAGAACCCTGAGGAACTCCACAAGTGATATCACGGAGGTCAGATCTAACATCATTTATTTGCACAAACTGTTTCCTGTCCTTCAAATAGCTAGATACCCACTGTAATGCTGGTCCTCTAATACCATATTTATTTAGTTTTTCAAGGAGAATGGTGTGGTCAATGGTATCAAATGCTTTTTTTAGATCAACAAAAACACTAACACAGTACTGTTTATGATCGACAGCATTAGTTATTTGTTCCATTAAATCCATGAGAGCCATTGACGTAGAGTTTTTTTCTCTAAACCCATATTGACTGCTACTTAAAATGTTTTGTTTATCAATAAATTGATCCAATCTGGACACAAATAGTTTTTCTAGAATCTTTGAGAACTGTGGTAATAAGGATATTGGCCTATAATTATTGAATACACATTTATCACCATTTTTAAAAAGAGGAATTACCTTTGCTACTTTCATGTTATCTGGAAATATTCCTGTTGAAAAAGATAAATTGCATATATATGTAAACGGTTCAATAACATAACTTATTATTTCCTTTACGAACATCATATCCATGTCCACCCAGTCTTTTGATCTCTTGTCTGAGAGATTTTTTACCATTTTCATAATTTCCTCTTTGTTAGTTCCACTAAGAAAAATACTGTTGGTGCAACTTTTAATTGAATGACACACCTTATTATCTACTTTTGGTATTTTAGCTGCAAGGCTTGATCCAATATTTACAAAATATTGATTAAATTCATTTACGATATCATTCTCATCATGTATTTCTTTGTCATCTTTCACAAAATATTTTGCAATGTTCGTTTTTGCTTTATGACTTTTTAGAACATCATTTATTACTCGCCATGTTGTTTTAGTGTCACCATTGCTCTTGTTTAATAAATCACTATAGTATTCTTTCTTGCATCTTCTTATAATCATTACCAATTTATTTTTATATTTTTTATATTTTTCTTCAGCTTGTTGTGTTCTCGTTTTTAAGAAACATAAATACAAGTTATTTTTTTTTTTACAAGCATTTCTCAACCCTTTAGTCATCCAAGGTTGGTCAACAATATTTCTTTTTCTACGATTTCTTTGCACACAATTCTTTTCATACAGAGCTTCTAAAATGTTCATAAATTCATCATATGATCTGTTAACATCATCAATATACACGTCCTTCCAGTTTTGCTTCTGTAAATCATCTTTTAATTGATCCATAGCTTTTTTTGATGTGTTTATTATTTTTTTCTTAATTGTAACTTCTTTTGTAATGTTTTGATCATTTCTGTAGATAGTGAAAACTGGTAAATGATCACTTAAATCAGTTGTTAAGATACCACCTGTCATATCCCCATTTGTTATATTTGTGAAAATGTTGTCAATTATCGTAGCACTATGAGTTGTAATTCTTGTTGGTTTTGATATTAACGGATAAAGATTTAAACTATACATTGAATTTAGAAATGTGCTGATGTTATTTGAATCTGTTTTATTTCCCAGGTCAATATTAAAGTCTCCGCACAAGAAAACTTTTTTATTTAAACTCTTTTCCAGTAGTTGTATGATTTTATCGGTGAATATTTCTATATTTGATCCTGGTGATCGATATACACAACTTATGGATATGTTTTTAGCATTTTCGTTTAATATTTCTATTGTTATTATTTCCATAAGATTGTCAACAATTATTGACATTTCTTTAATTATTCTACACTTTATTTCATTTTTGACAAATAGAGCTACTCCACCACCTTTTTTATTGTTTCTGTTTAAATGATATAATTCATATCCTTCGATGTGAACATTATTTTTGTTTTCATCATTAAGCCATGTCTCTGACAGTGCTATTAATGTAAAAGTTCTGTTTAACTGTTTTAAATAATCTGTTATTTTGGATATATTTGCATTTATACTTCTACTATTGATGTGAATAATAGAGAGATCTCCATTTGTTATATTGATGTTATTAAACTTTTCTTCATTATAGTATTCACAGTCTTTTATAGCAGGATAAAAGTTTGCATCAACCATATCTTCAACATTATATATTTTGAATTCTGAGTCTTCGTTTGTTGCTGTCATGTTTTAATCTATTTGTTTGTTTGTTCATTTCTGTTAATTTTGTGTATGAACATGTGATAGTGATTGGTGATTTGTCATTTTTGAGCTCATTTGAATGTTTCTAAGTCTTTCAGTTCTTTTATTATTTTAGGATGAGAATTTTCATCTACTTTGATCCAGATGTTTCCGTTTCTTGTCCAAGTTTTTTTTATTTTTTCCTCCTTTTTCAACAACCTTGCTGCATGTGCAATGTTTGCGTTTTTTTTAGTTAGGTGTTCATTCATGAAGACCTTAGTTTTTGCGAGTTTCTTTGACTGCATCATTACCCTGTTTCTTTGATTCCTTCCAATGAATCTCACGACTACTGACGGTTTAAGTTTGTTAGCTCTATTGGGCAGTGTGTAACAGGTGGAAATGTCATCACGTTTAATGTCAATGCCTTTGTCACTTAAGAAAGTGACTACCTGATTCTCCAGAGACTGCAGTTGTTCTGGTCGTCCTCCTTCACTCGTGTTAACGCCTTTGGTTACATCAGCCGATGACCAGCGTTTAAGTTCGAGTCCAGAAATGACCATGTTTTCGCCTCTTATGTATTGTTCCATGTCCTCACACTTTTGTTCCAATTGAGCTAATCGTTCTTCTCTGATGACCTCCTGAGCTTTCATTAGTTTCATCTCCTCAACCAGTTGATTAAAGTTTTTTTGATCAGCTCTCAAACTTGCAACTTCCGCAGTGAGAACGTTTACTGCATTTTTCAATTCCTCCATTAACTCCAAATTTTTATCCACCGATTTTTTACTCGCCGACTCCTGTTTCTGCTGCTCCGATTTATTTTTTTTACTAGGACTCATCACGCCTGCTTCTTCTGATCTGGATACAGAAAATCACTGTTCCACAGCAACTCGCTCGCCGATCTGCTCACGTCCGCAGCAACTCGTTCGCTGCTCTGCTCCCATCCGCAGCAATTCGCTCGCTGCTCTGCTCATGTCCAACAGTAATCAGCTTGCTTCCCGTCCAACAGCTACTCGATCGTTGCTCTGCTTCAGATCAGCAGTTAGTTCAGAACTCACGTTTTAGCAGCCAGCAGCAATCCCCTGGCTCGCCCACGGCGCACGGCTCAGCTCGAAGCCCCAGGTGGCTTCCACGGCTCACGGCGCTCGGCTCAGCTCGAAGGTGGCGTCCACGGTTCACGGCCCACTCGTGGCTCTCGGATCAGCTCGAAGCCCCAGGTTGCGTTCACGGCCCCCTCGTTGCGCTCGGCTCAGCTCGAAGCCCGAGGTGGCGTTCACGGCTTTCGGCTCTCACGCCAGCCTGTAGCAACAGTCCCAACTCCGTGGTGTTTTTCCGCATTAGCCTTTATCAGCAGCACATGGCTAGCGTTAGCTTGTAGTCTGAAGCCACCACTCCCAGCTTTGTTGTTTTCTTTCGCTGCAACAAAGCACCTCCAGCGTGCCGGCCCGCGTTTCTTCGTAACAACCAGCGTATTTTTCCGGTTTATTTGTTAACGAAGCCCGCAGCTCCGCAGCTACGGCACCCGGTTACGGTGACCCAGCTCGGTTAGCTTTGATTAGCCCGGTAGCTACGCTTGGCTAACTCTCGGCAAAAACTCACGGACATGTTGGCTTGTAGATTCATAATTCTGGATCGCATGCTCCAGTCCAAGTTCCGCAGCTTTTTCAGAGCTCCTCTCTGCACATCCAGCGCTAAAAACTGCGAGTACAAGCTCTCCAAATACTCCTTTTGGAGGTACTGGCAGGAGCCCGACTACAAACGTCCACTCTGCTCAGCCGCCATCTTTTTCTTTATTTTATCTTTTTCTACCTTGCATGGTAGTCTGCCACTACCGGTGTATGAATGTGTGTAGCATTCAATGTGTGTAGCGCTTTGAGATTTTCACTAATGAAAAGCGCGTTATAAACTGAATTCATTATTAATATTATAAATTGTCCTATAGAGATAGGAGATTTCTGTGTCTCCACCATCAGTGCCACATGTATACAAAATAGAACAGCAACCACATCCAACTTCTTTCTTCCATTCAGAACGCCTGACCATAATGAAAAAAGTGTGTCTTGCTTTGCATCCACAGGGGGAATGACGTACAAATGAGGATGATGTGTATTTTTTTAGTGTTGGTCTTTGCAGACATATGATGAGAGCTTGGCATTGTCCTATTGGTTGTTGCAGAAGGGGCAAGGGGACACAATGCACATAGTGACAACACCGATAAAAGTGTTGCAACAATACACTTGGAGCATTACTTGCATGGTGGGAGTGTGATGGGTTTGTATTGCATGGGGACAGAGTGCACAGTCTTTCCAATTCTCAAGGACCAAAACATACCAGTGTGTGCAGGCCCTAAATCATGGATGGATATGCTTCCATTGCTGCTATGACGCTCTGCCCAGAACTCACATACCCTGTCACCATAATTATAAAATAATTACATCCTCACTAAATAAGTTTTGTGCATGCGCAACACCCCCACACAACCTATCACTCATAATGGGGAGCCCACTGCAGTTTCAAGATTCTCTAGAATAAGAAAGTTAATTCTCAATAGTCCAGGTATCAAATCCGCTCATTCTCAATCAGTACTCCTGTACTGACTAAAAAGAAACTGTCCAGATGAACTGATTGAGAATGAGCGGATTCTCTAGAATACTTTGCCAAGACAAGACAAGAACTGTAATCACAACATCATATATGATTACACAAAGATCTTGCAGAGTTTTTTTTCTACAACAGGCACCTCAAGGGTCTCTCCTTGACAACCAAAGGGATTTAACCAGAGTGACAGAACCTGCAGCGTCAAGACTGATTCATTAGTCTGGGGACAGCGGGGGATCCTCACATCATCGTCTGTGATATATTAGAATCCTTAAAGCAAAACAAGAGGTTCAAAAGGGTATAACCCCAAAATACAAAAATGTCTGTAGGAAAAAAAATCTGTAAAAATCACTAACTACCGGTACCTAAATACGTACTTGCTAACTTTTCATCATTTTCTTCTATATTTGCAGCAAAATAGAACAAAAAATATGTGACAGACCTGATTACATCCTTTATGTCCAGTACTTTAGCTGCTCTTTTGGATAGTATCATGATATACTGTACAGTATTACCTAACCAAACATCTCTAAGTATCATATCTCTTATATTTGAGGCCTTACATTTGCTTCAATTGTTCAGTGCCATGACAGGAAGAGAAGCATCCTAAAAATAGTCGGGCAAAAAATAAAAGCTTTGTGTTCTGTAGGGCTTTTTTAAAACTTAGAAATAATGTTTGAGTCCCATGCCAATCTCTTTAACTGCTAAACAGGGAATAATACCACAATGCCTCCTCAGGCAGGGTAGACTTGTGTTGTTGTAACTCGGAGTTCAGCAAGCGGAGTTCCTGCTGTAAATTCCCCTCACACCATGGTTTCCCGTTCAAAATCCCACAGCTGAGGGAACAGGAGAAGAGGCACTCAGGACCGAGACATTTGAACCAATTTCGGAAGGGGTCATTGGAAGAGGAACTGTCATTTTAGGGAAATGCAGCTGAGAGCTCACCACAACGAACATTCATTTTATTCCCAACCCTCACATTTATTATTTTGTGTGGTGATAAACATAGGAAGGCCAAATCTCTTTCTCCAGGGAGAACATGTATGTATGTGTTCACTTCAGAGTTACAGGTGGGACAAATAAACTGGATGACCTTCAGCTTCCTCACACAGGAAGTAAGAGAGAATGTGTCATAGGGGAGGGGACAGCAGGAGGAGGCACTGCTTAGGGCCAGGGGGTGTTGAGTCTGGCGCAGACGACATGGGAGGCAAGGAATGTGGCCTTGCAGAAACATATTGACTCCTGTACTGGGTATGCAGCGATGGCTTAAACAACACGATAGACTCAACTAAAAAGTATAAAAAAAGGCTAATAAAAAACAAAGATAAACAAGTCTGTTGATTTAGCTTGATCTGTCACAAAAGTCTCTCAGTTGAGGATATTTTCAATGTAGCATGTAGCATCAGGAAAGCATTCCACCAATTAAAAAAAGCAACTCATTCAGTGTGCATTAATGATTTTACTGACATTTTCTGACATAAGTGCATAGATGTGTGGAAAGGTGTACATTTTGTACAATTTAAATATGGTCTGTTGAAGGTAAATGTGGAATAATGAGGGATTTTCAGCACCTTTTGTTCTGAAAACAACTCATAACTTCATCATAAAAACAATGCAAGTACTGTATGCTCCTATTTACTTAGGCTTTATGGTGTTAATTTGAGAAGATCAACTTTAACTTCATTGTCTAATATCATGCCACTTCAAGGCCAAAACTTCAGTCAAGTTTTGGTTATCAAGTAAACAAACAAGTGCCACAAGGAACAGTTTTTGGGTACCTGTTATTTGATTTGTACATGAATGATATGTTGCTGGTGTGTGATGATGCTGATATTCTAATGCTAAGAACAGTCAATGTGTGAAACACTAAACAAGCAACCACCAAGTTGTCACATTAATTTTAGGTATTTTGATTACTTTTTGATTGTCTTTGTGTTTAAGATCAGATTAAGTTTCCCTTTTTGGATTTAATGTTTTATTTTCTGTTTCTTCTGATTCTTGAGTTTTACCTTCCTGTGTTCATTGATGCCATTTCTCATTCACCCTTATTCAGCCTCTTTTATGTTCTTCCAGTCAGCTTGCAGTCAATCTCCCACTCATTCTCAGCTCTACATATTTTATTTATTTCATTTTCACATCAGTTCCGCAATGTTGGTCTCCGTGTCCCAAGATATACGTTTTCAAGTGCCTCATGTAGAGTCTGCATCCAACCTTAAACCCACCATGATAATTAAAACACTTAGTAGTGATTTGGAGTTCAACTCTTGAGTTCAAGAAACACACCAAGAAGATGAACAACACATTGAAATATCATAGGGCTATTTTCAGGCACATTAGAAATAAGGAAGCATCTGCAATGTTTTAGAAATCTGTAATATTGTTTCTAATCTACAAAGTAATTTTGCACGTCACGTCAGTCTCAAGCTAGGCAACTTTCAAACCAGATCAGTTTATAATTATACCTTAAAAGACCTGGATTAGAAACCACTGTAGTATCATTGTAATACCAACTAAATACAGTACATAGTTGATGCAAACTCTGTGTTTACTTGCATCTGGGACTATGGGTGGAGAAGAGCCAATGGCTAAATCCAATGCATGCCATACTTTTTTAAAAACTGCTGACACAAGTACTTCATCCCCATTTGGTGGATAAACTGCTGAATTTGAAATTATAATAAAACTGGAACTCCTAATATATGAACAAGGATAAAAAAAAGAAGTTATTGAAGGGAGCAATCAGATTTATAAGCGTGAGCCTCGTCTGTATGGAAGCGGTTTTGAGACGTAATGAAAACTAAAATGGTTTAGCAGGAATGCTTTTTCATTTCAAAGTCAAGCTGCCTTTTTTGAGTCATGAATAAAATTTAAAATGAATAAACCAAACTGCATTTTAATTTTCTTCTTCGAGACTGCTCAATTTGTAACTTAATTAAAATGATAAGTAAAATAACATTTAAATGTTAAATGTTATTTTACTTATCATTTTAATTAAGTTACAAATTGAGCAGTCTCGAAGAAGAAAATTAAAATGTAGTTTGGTTTATTCATTTTAAATTTTATTTATGACTCAAAAAAGGCAGCTTGACTTTGAAACCAAAAAGCATTCCTGCTAAACCATTTTAGTTTTCATTACGTCTCAAAGCCGCTTCCATACATCCATACAAGAGGGTCGAGTTTCTGCAACAGAAAAGACTTGGAGTCCAGGTAAAAGGTCAAACTTGAGCCATGTTATTGGTCAGATGCTCATCATTGTGTGCGGTATTGCTGCTGGTTCATATTTACTGGTAGATTAGTAAGGCACAGCATGGTGCCTCTAACCTCAAGTCAAAAGTCAAAGTCAACTTTATTGTCAGAACTGTAATATGTACAGGACATACACAGGATTGAATTGATTGAACCTCTGTCTATTTCAACTCTGCTCTCTGTTTGCAAACGTAGATTATATAGTAATGCCCATTTAATGTTTACATGTGCTGCATACAACTTATAATATACATCTATTAAACATGTTCAGTCTGCTTATCTGCTGGAGAGTTTCTGCACCGGTTTCTGCCTTTCCAGTCAACAAGAGGAGGTTAGATGTCTATACACAAATGCTTATTTTATCCAGGCATCTAAAGAATTTTAAAAGATAAACCTGAACATGTTTTGCATCATTTCAAGGTCAGTAAGTAGATGTATTTTATGTTGGTTCATTTTTTCAGATGTTCTATTTCATATCAATGCTGATAAATAAAGCAAACAAAAAAAAAAAAAGTACAGGTTTTCACTTGTTGTTGTTCACTGGCAGCACGGCACGGTGCCTCTCAGCGAGAAGGTTGCCGGTTCAAATCCCGGTCCGGGGCCTTTCTGGGTGGAGTTTGCATGTTCTCCCCGTGCATGCGTGGGTTTCCTCCGGGTACTCCGGTTTCCTCCCACAGACCAAAAAACATGCTTGTTAGGCTGATTGGTGACTCTAAATTGACCCTAGGTGTGAGTGTGAGAGTGGATGGTTGTTTGGTGTGAGTGAGACAGGTCCCTCTTGTAAATGAGTCCCCGTGACTCAACGAGGCTAGCCTGTATAAATAAAGGTTGAATGAATGAATGAATGTTACTGGGATTAGACCGTTCATGCCATCTATTCTGGTTTTTAAATTTCAACTGTCCCTGTATGATGTTTCTGCAAGAAAAGCAAATACCGGTAATTATATCTACTGTCCTTGGATCCCTTACATTCAGTTTTCCCTCCACTTTTATCTAATGTAGACTGGAGGAAATGTAATTATACTTAGTTTGACCTTAAAACTATTAGGAAAACGAGTGAGGAACATAGGAATTTTGTTATTTTGTTGACACTGAAATCAGTAATTATTTGATTTTAATCACCAATATTCTCCAAGTAGAGCCTTTGAAATGATGCAAACCTTAAATATGTTTTTGTTATCTTTCTTTCCCTCCCTGTGTTTTTGCTCACAACAGCTGCCAACGTCCTGGTAAAGAGGAAGTGAGGTCACAGAAATAAAAAAGGTGCCTCAGAAGATAAAAACCATGTAAACACAAATCTTTGCCCACCTAATGAACACTAAACTCAGGAATTAATGCACTGTTTCAAATAAAGTCAGCAAATGTCAACTGCAGAATATATTTCCATTTTTCCAACTTATTTGATGTTCCTTTGTTTCTTTCACAGAGAACATATGTAGGTTTCAGCGAATAAAACAATGATCAGCCATTCACTGCTGACTATTTCATCATTTTATTAAAGAAGGGTTTCCCTGCATCACCTAATGACTGACAATAAAGGCTTGTACATTATCATTTATGGGATTGTCTTTTATTGTTTCTTTTGTAAAAAAAAAAAAAAGAACAAATTTAATAAACATAAACATAAACATAAAGGCAAGAAATGGGAAAACAGCATGAAGAGATGACTTCCAAAATGAAAAGTGCCAATGTGCCCTGCTGCAGAGGGATTTGAATAAAGAATGCTTGTAGTTTTCAAGATAAATGATTTTCTGGACTGGAATAGAAGTAAACCTTAATGTTTTTGTTGCAAGATATTCAAGTGGGTGGAGTTACACTGTGGATGAAATAGTTTTTTTTTTTCTTGTACTGCAGAATGACAGATCCTGGAGAGTGGAGGGAGCTGTTTTATCCAGGTCCAATGGTGGAGCCAGGGGGCAGCCAATGGTGGCCTTGGCCACCATAGACTAATTTCTGGACACCCTAATTATTTGAGGAAACTACACTTTAAAGCAATGTAAAAACTAGAAAGCATAGTATAGTTTCTTAAAATAACCAAGAAGTCTGGTTTGCATCAATATGTATATGTACCGTATATGTACAAATATGAGATCAGTACATATTGTAGCATTCTGGGGTTCACTGTGGTTGACTGTCAGTCACACGGCCTCAGGGAGGGATTATGAGTAAAATTTATGTTCATTGTTAATTTCAGTTAGCTGTTTAGCATTGTTCTTTAGTGATTGTGTTGATTATGTGTTAGTTTGTGTTAGGCCATCCAGTAGAGGAAGCATGAGTGAGGGAGGTATATGAAGTCCTGTGTGTTGAACAGTGAAATAAGGTCTACAAAACACCACTTGGTAATTGTTTCTTGATTTACAACAAGAGCTGCATGTATCTCTCAGTAGCTGTGTACTACTCCTCATGTTACAACGTGAATACCCACAGCTTATACACAAGCATGGCTTATATATAAATAAATAAATAAATAAATGTCATTTTTTGTCATCTGTGTATGTTTCCCATACAAGACGAAATTCGTCTCTGCATTTAACCCAACCACCACCAGGTGGTGCAGTGAGCAGTCATAGAAAGCGCCCGGGGAACTGGGGAAATAGGTGTGCACTCATAGACACCCCAAGGTGTGTAGTGGCCGGGGTTCGAACCTGGGTCCTTCGGGTCCCAAGTCGGAAGCCCTGCCACTACACCATCTTGGCCCCTATATGTACAATATATATGTTTTTATTTTTTTATTTTTTTGTGTGTGTGGCTCATACTCTGGTGCACTCTATAGTCCAAAAATTACGGTATTCCCATCCTTATCACTTTGATCCTTCCATACCAATAATAGTCATGTAAAATTGATGTTTGACTCTTTATCCTCTTCAGGTAACATAATCTGCATCAATTCTTGCCTCCTGAATGTTTTGAAGGTCTTGCAAAGCCCAGCATGTGACTGACATCATGGGATTACAATTAGTCCACAGTGGACACATTGTCTCAGTACAGGAAGTGGGTGACACTTACCACTCTAAGGTACAACCAGCTCCACAGGTGGGTTCGTTCAGCTGCGTCGTCACAGAGTGAACCTTCTTGTTGTCATGGACTGGTGTGCTTCTGTTGGCAACCAAGATAGTAAAACTTCCCATGAATGAGCTGTCTTTCATGGCAGAGCAGCGGGAGCCTTCGGGGCATGTCGTGTGATGTAACACTGTCACAAATGTGTCATTCCCAGGGGTTTAATGGTGGAGATACAGAAAGGGCTTTGAAGTGTCGCAATGAACACAAGGCTTTGTACTCCCCGCCCACAAAGCTCTCATCATACCCCCATCTCCTCCTGCAGAGAATTGGGTTCCATCACAAAGACACGGCGATGGAGGTTACATAACTTGCTTACAGGGAGTCTGATTGATTTAAACGAAGAAAAATGACTGAGAATGTGTGACCTTTTTGAAGTTGGTGCGGCACATTTTTTGGAGCTTTTGCTTCATTAGAAAAAAAAAAGACTCAACTTGAGGCTTTTGACCGTACTTTTGCCATAAGTAAGCAGAGAACACCAGAACACACACAGCAACAAACACACAAAGTTTCTACGTGTCATTTCTAATAAAGGTTTTCAGACGGCGGTTGGTAATTAGAAACAGAGAAAGACAAAGTGAGTGAGGACTCCCATCAGGCTTAGAGACAGCAGGGAGGCGATATGAAAGGCTCGTCTCTACGTCAGTCCACCTCGTTGTCATTGTTTACCGGTGGACTGATGACACAGGGGGGTGTTTAATGAATGCAGCTCCTCTGGCGTCTGTCTGGAAGTAAATGTGTCCGTCCAGTTTCCTGATGAGCATGTTCAGCAGACAGAGGCTGGAGCCAGAGAGGGGGGAGGGAGGGGGTTGCAGCCACCACAGACTGAGCATGTCCTTCAGATCAGCTCAGATTAAAGTCCACAGAGGTTTCGGTAACATACATGTTTCAGTGTAAAGAAACATATCCATTGCATAAAACTGATAACTGTAATAATAAATGCTGCACATGTACAGGTTACGAGGTATGAGGTAGCTCGGTGGTCTGTGTCACAGTCTTAATCCTGAGGCTGCATGTTCATACCTGTCAAGTTTTGGATTTAAAAATAAGGGAAATTTTCTGCCGGGTACTCCGAGCCATCCCACTAGCCCAACCAAATTCCAGGACCCCTTACATTTTAAGACAGGTTTACAAGAAATCTAAAATAACTACCTATCAGCCACTAAATTATGTATAACTAGCTGATGTCTCTCTTAGTTAATCCTAGATGTTATTATTGTTTTTCTCTTGCATTTGTTGTTGGATGTAACTGGGACCCTGTGTACATAATCTCGTTTTCAACACATGTACGTACTACATGCGGTGCAAATGACAATAAATTCTCTCTGACTCTGACTCTGACTAAAGCTAGATTCATACTTGACGCGTCGCGCAGCGCGCGAGGGTGCGCGCTCCAAAAGTGACGCAATTTCACAGTCCCCGCCCCTGCGCGTTGGCCCCGCGCAGGGGATTAGCGCGTGCCGTGCACCTCTGAATTTTTGAAACTCCGCAAGCCCTGCGCGCGCGCGGTGGGCGCTACGATTTGATTGACAGGTCCTCACCGACAGCCTTCACCCTCTTCACGCCGGAGCCTGCAGCTGTTTGCGCCGCTGTGGTCGTGGAGACGGAGTCGCGACGCATGGAGGAATGTTTTGTGACACAAAATGTATTAAATTATCCTTCATTCCTGATCTGGAGTCGGACTTTTCTTTTGTTTTTTCGCCAAAAGTCACGTGATCGCTTTCTCCTCCGCTGACTCCATGCATTAAAACCGCAAATAAAGACAACAGTTCAGCACGCGAGCAGAAAGCTATTTGTTTTTGTTGTGTGACGTCAAACAGTTCTTCTTCTACGGTAGATTTCTTCTTCTACACCTTTCTTGCAACATATGCACAGGTTTTAGAGGGTACTGCCTCCTGCTGGTCCGTAAAAGAACAGCACTTTGCCATGCGCCGCCGTGCGTCAACCATAAACACAGAGGCGACACTGTAAACTCATTTTGCCGCACGGCTGAGTGCACGCGCGGCGCGCGCGCTCCAGCCTGCGGACCAAAGCGAAAGTCTAACTCAGCCTTTACAAACCAGTTATGTGATCACAATCTGATAGGCCTACCTTTGTTGACATTGAAATGCTGTGAACATTCTTGCCTCTAGCCCGCGTTTGTGCTTGACAGATTTTTCATGCTGACGGACATCGTTCCTTCCCCCATGAGGGACACTAAAGTCGCAGTTACAAATCTTACAAAACGCGTAATTGTGCCCTACCCTACTCTTCTTTAGGAAAGTAAATTCACTGTCCCATTTTTCAAGATATTTACACAAAGTCTTAACTTTTTTGGCTCTCTCGTTACATTCATCCATCTCTGATATGTTTTTCCGGGTTTGTTCCCGCTGCCAGCACTAACATTGCGAGAACTGCCACCGAGGCTACTGCAGGTGGCAGTTCTCACGAGGCTAGTGACATAATTCAGAAGCACTGGAATGTTTTTATTTTATTTAAAAAAATAATAATATTATAATAGGGAAATTTCCGGGAAAATAATAATTCGGGATGACGACGGGAAAGAGGGGTAAAATCCGGTAGTTTCCCGGCCAAAACGGGAGACTTGACAGGTATGTTGCTTCAGGAAGAGCATGGACCTTACCAAGCTCCGCCCAGAAACGCCCCCTAAGCTCCAACATGGCTGCATGTCTCCCAAGCGCAGCATAGTGTCAATGGAAAATATGGCGTCGACTGACTCTGCAGGGTATTTCTGAGTCGAATAGTGTATCATTTCTGCCAGATTCCAACAAAATATCAGCCATGACAATGGATAGGGGAGCCACGCGATGCCTCCAACAGCGTGCACGTCACAGCTAATGCTACTGTCTGATGAGGAAAACATCAGCTCACATGCTCAGCATTAATACAGCTGTGGACAGGATCACTGATGCCTATTGTCCTGCAAGGCTGGGTAAGTCAGGCATTCATGGTTTTGAGGGTTACTTTTGAAATCAGCGATTTCTATTGTTGGCAAAAGTTTGTGTGCCTTGGTCGCAAAGCTAATGCTAACTGTAATCTCCATTCATTCCTTAAGTGGTTGGTTAGCCGTTGCTGCTTTAGCTGCTAAACACGCCGACAGCGACTTTTGTGAGGGCAAACGAGCTCAGCCGTCCGGTGTGTTAGTTAAAATCCAGCCTTCGTGTCACGATTTTGTGCAGTTTTAGGTGAAATCGACAGTAGAGCTCGTTGTGTTAGCTAGCTCATAGCAGAGCTGTTTCTTCCCAACTTCCAGGACGTTCAGTGAACTGTGGCTTTCTCTCATCGTGACCGCGTGTTGTTAACTAGCAGGTTTCAAAAGCAGGTCAACCCTTCTCTGCTGGTGAAAGAAATAATTGTTCAGTTTTGTGGTCGTGCACAAGCTTTGATCCAAGCAAGGCATTCAGTTTCACATATAGGGAAACGGTGAATTTTACTTCCACAAATACGGTCAGGGTACCTGACATCTCCTGTACAGATACCCCACTGACGGTGGAGGAGCATTTTTCCAGCCCTGACGCAGAAAAATTCTGCACGTATGCTAGCTAGCAATGTAAGTAGCATGTGGTGCCGGTCTCACAAACGCTACCGTAGCGTTTGTTTTGTGAGACCGGCACGCACGTGGAAGCTGCGCTGTGATGTGTTATGGGCATTAGCCAATGAAACGCGGCCCTGTGGGCGGAGCTTGGTAAGGTCCATTGATGCTGGATCCTCACCAAACGCATCTCGCGCAGCTGAAGCAGCCACTTTACATTGAAAGTCTAGGGGGCCGCGCATCTTGGAACAGCGGGGCGGAAAGCGGCACATCTACAGCATTTCAAGCAGCGCGGCAGCACCCGGCAGTCCCTTGTCACGCACGCGCGCGCAGCCAGCAGCCACTGTAGAAGCTGGGTTTGTCCTGCTTCTTCTGCTCGCAGATTATCAGCAACCACTCGGAACGGGACTTTCTGTGGACGAAAACAGCATCCGGTAGGAAAATATGGCATTTATAAAGTTGCTGCTTTTTTTTCGAGCGTACATCTCCCCAAAACATAAAAAAAAAAAGTTTTAATCTCAACAAATACTTTTTGAGCTGCAGTTCGGCTCGTAGAAAACACACACAAGTATTGACGAGGCACGTACAGCTGGTTTTATCTGCCCAGTGTACATAAACAACACGGATCTGACCAGGAAGGGAGCCACGACACGCTCCTCCCACTGCGCGTCTGCAGACGTTCGGTGGGGACAGACATCTGTTTACAGCAGCAAACACAGAGCATTAGGAGCATTTGGATGCGTTAGGTGAGGATGAGGCAGGTGAGAATGAACATGACGCAACTTGTTAATCAATCCTGTAGGCTTGTCAGCAAGTGAGCAATCCAGGATCGCAATTTTTCGCAAAGTGAAATGCCCCTTACATGCAGGAGCTGTACGCCCTTTGACCTCCGACAACAATGTTAGAGTTTTGCATTACGAACACTACGTAGGTCAGAGGAATTTTGTGAAAAATCATCAGAAAAAATGTTTAAACGTTGTCAGTGGAGAACATTTAATTCAGACAGCATTACCCTGAGCTTTAGAGGCTGGGATGCAGTTTATTACATTCTAAAACCTAAACAGAGTCTGGAAAAATGTAAAAGATGAATAAAAGCCATCAGCCATCCTCATGATTAGTTGAATACAACAGGGATAAACTAAACTACTGTACAACATGTTCGTCTGTATGAAGGAAACTGCAAGTGAATCAATTTTCCATCATTGAGGAATGGTTACATTAAATGTTAATGCCTGAAGCTACCGTAGTTGTGCTTTGTTTTGTGTGTTTTGTACTGTATGTTGCAACTTCTGGTTGCATGTTTAGTCTTTGTTTGCTCTGATCCGATAAAGCTAAACTGATTTTGTACAAGCATTGAATAGGTTGTATAAAGTAAAATGTACATCCTTAATACATGTTGACTTTCATTGTAAAGCAAAAATTCCTCACGAAATGCCTCTGGTAATGCAGTAAGCTTCACCATTACATTATTATTATTTTGTATGTCTTAGATTAGCTCACCCTGGGTCAGATTTTCTCATAGGCAGAGTGATCTTACTGTGAGCGACATGTTAAGTACCCAAATAACTTGTGTGAGTTTTCACTCTCTCACAGAGAGGAACAGCCAAAAGAAAAGCAACAACCAACACATATGAAAGATCAAACTCTTTCACAGTTACTCAGCAAAGTGTTTCTTTTGTACAAGACATACAAGTCAGTCCATTGTTTTTCAAGGAGGGCATGATATTTAATAAATTCTAAACATTACCAAAGAGAAATTAGTGTAACCCTTTTAAGCAAATATAGAAGTGTAAAAGTGTATTAGGAAACTAAAATGTTCAACAAATGATATCTAGTTTCTTCTTCAGTTAATGACTGAAGCAGCAATCACAGCTGTTGTGCCATTCCAGGAGCAGTGGTGGAGAAAGTACTCAAACACTGTACAGTACTTAAAGTGAGACTAAACACAGGTTGAGACGGTAACTCCTCCTTCCAAAATCTCCCTGAAAATGGGCGTGTCGAGAGACAAGGAGGGGTGGAGGTAGAGTTGTGCTTTTGTTCACGCCTCCACCTGCAACAACCTAAAACAAATTAAACCTCTAGCCAACAACATACACCAAGCAACAACAAAGAATAAACATGTAGATGTATTTATCCATTCCACCCATTCCATCCAAAACCAAAGGCCTAAAAAAATGAAAATGAAAAGAAAAATAAAACCGCTTGTCAGGAGTGAAATGCAGCATTTCCATATAAGGTATGCACTTCTCATCTCTGCAGGGGATTGGCTCTGCTTGAACCACCTGTGTGACATCACACATGAGCAGACATGTCACACATGAGCGTTTGCACAAATAAGAAAATTAAGGTGTAATCCACCAGTTCAACCCATAGAACTACCGTAAACACATTTTTAGACCAAATATTGCCAAATATTGCCAATTTACACAGATATGCACAATTATGTGAGAATAAACACAGCCATAGTGCTAGATAACATTTTAAACACATTCTAGGGAGTTTATCAGCTAAAAAAAGTTAATTTTGTGTTTAGTCGCACTTTAAGTAAAAATACAAATAGACAAAAATGTACTCTAGTAAAGTAGAAGTACCAGATTAATCTTTTAACTTAAGTAAAAGTAAATAAGTACTTGCTGAATGTATTCTAATGCAATGATCAACTCTACAATATCATTAAAGCTGCACTATGTAACTTTGTAGTGCAGTCTGTAACTTTTCTAACAATATAATTTTAACATATTTCTTCACTCTGTCACTATCTACTGACAGACTGGTGTTAGACAAA
>JBBPBX010048668.1:0-25661 GCA_038048925.1 Garcialebias charrua | reverse complement strand
TGACCCATGCTTGAGCAAAGAAAGCAACGCAAGTGCCAAATGGATGTGGGGATAGTTGTAAAGGAAAGAGAATAGAGGGCCGGGGGGGGGGGGGCTTTTAGAGGTCAGTTTCTGTGGAACACGACTTAAGAAGCTACAGTGATGCTTGAAAGTTTGAACCCTTTATTATTGTCTAGATTTATGCACAGATATGATCAATAATGTCAGATTTTCACACAAGTCCTAAAAGTAGATAAAGAGAACTCAGTTCAACAAATGAGACACAAATACTAAACTTGGTCATTTATTTATTGAGGGAAATGATCCAATATGAAATATTTGTAAGTGGTAAAAGTATATGAAGCTTTAATTTCAGTATCTGATGTGACCCCCCCCCGTGCAGCAATAACTGCAGCTAAAGGTTTCTGGTAACTAGGGGTTGAACGAGTACCGGTACATCATTTTAAAATTCGACATTAACATAATAAAGCTCGAGTAGAACTCGAGTAGTTGATGATGTCATAGGATCTTAAGATGCAAATAAATAAATAAATAAAAATGCATAAAAATGTCATTTATTATTTACAACAAAAAAAGACCAACAAAACATTGGGAGCATATGCTCCTACCATTTATCATACTGCAGATAAGTCACAGGAAAACCAAAACTGTTACGTACCGTATTTTTCGGAGTATAGGTCGCACCAGAGTATAGGTCGCACCATCCAATTATTGCCAAAGAATTGGAAAAATCCATATATAGGTCGCACCTGAGTATAGGTCGCACCTACGTCAAAATGTGGACCGTGTTTAGCTCTGCTGCAAATGTCTCTTCCACAGGAGCGCACAGCAAGGCTTTTAAGAAGATTAACACTTAAAAACAATTAATTGTTTGATAAAAAATTATAGCAAATATGTGTCTGAGCTGAACTTTTCTTTAATAAATGAATAATTTTAGCAGGATAAACACCTAAAAATATATATTTGTTAGCTGACATTATTGTAAGAGTGTGTCTCAGTTTAATTTTTGTTAATAAATGATTACAAATCAGCTTATTTTATAAAAAGCCATATATAGGTCGCACCTGAGTATAGGTCGCAGGCCATGAAAAAATGATAAAAAGGTGCGACCTATACTCCGAAAAATACGGTAGTTATTATTATTAAGCTGCAAAAGTGAAAGAAACGTGCGGCACGTCAAAAACGAAACTAAAAACAGTGGGGCAGTCGACCAGCAGGCACCGCGCGAGGTGCTGCGCATTAGTTTTAGTTTTAGAGATTATTATGTCAATAGTTTTTTTTTATATATATATATAGGTTTAGAGATTCATATTTTTTGCTTTTTGTTTATGAAACAAGGTCAGAGGAAGCTGATTCTGGTTCGGTCGATTGGACCCGGTGTTACACCATACTGTATTCCGTGACATGCAACAGTGCATTCAACACCGCCCCCTAAGGCCACAATACACGGTGGTGTTTGGTTCGCAACGCGCTCCAAACAGGAAGTTGATTCATTTTCTGTTCTGTAACTGCAATGTGATGACATCACTACAAATACTCGATGGGAAATTAAAAGACTTGATAGATGTCCTAGGAATCGATGTGTAGGAATCGATGTGTCGGTTACTCGAGTAGTCTGTTAAAGCCCTACGTAACTGTTGATCAGTTCTGCACACCGGCTTGGAGGAAGTTTATCCCATTCCGCCGTACAGAACAGCTTCAAATCTGGATGTTGGAAGTTTCCTCACATTAACTGCTTATTCAGGTCTTTCCACAACATCTGGGTTGGATTAAGGTCAGGACTTTGACTTGGTCATTCCGATAAATGAACTTTATCCTTCTTGAACCATTCTTTGGTAGAACCACCATCAGAGTCATTGTCTCGCTGCATGTCCCACCTTCTCTTGAGGTTCAGTTCATGGACAGACATCCAGACATTTTCCTTTAGAATTCTCGGATATCATTCAGAATTCATAGTTCCATCAATGATGGCATGCCGTCCTGGCCCAGATGCAGCAAAACAAGCCCAAACCATGATACTACAACCACCATGTTTCACAGATGGGATAAAGTTCTTATACAGGAATGCATTCCTGAATGCATGGAGGCTGCACAGTTGCAGAGAGGAAAGCTCTACAAAGAGTGGTGAAGGCTGCACAGAAGTCTGTGGGAGTCAGTCTCCCCACCATCACAGACATTTACACCTCCAGATGCAGAAAAAGAGCCACCTGCATCATGAAAGACCTCACTCACCCAGCACACTCACTCTTTGCACCACTCCCCTCGGGACGGAGGTTGAGGAGCATCAAATGTAGAACCACTAGACTGAGGAACAGCTTCTACCCTGAGGCTGTCAGACTCATGAATAAATAAATAATAAGAATAAACACTGCAAAATGTCACATCATGTTGATACTGATCTGTTTCTTGTTGCTGCGTTCATCTGTGACCATCTGCTCATGTTCGTGCTGCTGTTTATAATGATGTTTTTCTACTACATTAGGGCTTAGTGTATTACTAGCTGATGTCTCTCTTAGTTAATCCTAGATGTTATTATTGTTTTTCTCTTGCATTTGTTGTTGGATGTAACTGGGACCCCGTGTACATAATCTCGTTTTCAACACATGTACTACATGCGGTGCAAATGACAATAAATTCTCTCTGACTCTGACTCTGACTCTGATTCTTTCTCCAAACATAACACTTTTCATTTAAACCAAAAAGTTCTATTTGGGTCTCATCCATCCACAAAACATTCTTCCATCAGTCTTCTGGTTTGTCCATGTGATCTTTAACAAACTGCAGAGGAGAAGCAATGCTCTTTTTGGAGAGCAGTGGCTTCCTCCTTCAACCCTGCCATGAACCATTGTTGTTCAATGTTCTTCTGATGGTGGACTCAGGAACATTAACACCAGTCAATAGCTGTGTTTCCATCAATGTCAATGTCAATGTCAATTTTATTTATATAGCACATAAAAACAACCGAAGTCGACCAAAGTGCTTTACAGTTAAAAAAATAAAAACAGAGTAAAATGCATCTAGTGCCACTAAACATAATAAAGCTATCAGTAAATGCAACAACAATAAAATCTGCTCAAAATTTGATCTCACATTCTGCGAGGATCAAATGCCAAGTAAAAGAGATGAGTCTTAAGTGAAGATTTAAAAGTGTCAACAGTCTGAGCGGTCTTTACTTTCTCAGGTAAACTGTTCCACAGTTTTGGAGCAGCAACCGCAAAAGCCCGATCACCTCTGGATTTCATTTTGGATCTGGGGACATCTAAGAGAAAGGTTTGCGCATCAAGGTTTCTTGATGCGCATTTTGAAGTA
This sequence comes from Garcialebias charrua, assembly GCA_038048925.1. NCBI lineage: Eukaryota > Metazoa > Chordata > Actinopteri > Cyprinodontiformes > Rivulidae > Garcialebias > Garcialebias charrua. The sequence goes on along the minus strand of JBBPBX010048668.1, from coordinate 22,352 downwards.
TCGCATCAGAAAAGGTGAATGGAAACGGCACGACTCGAATTAACTTCCTCTAACTCGCAAAAAAGTTGATACGCTCGCTTGAGGTGGTTTTTGGGTTTTTCGAATCAGAGCCGATGCGCAAAACGAGAGATGGAAACAGATTTGCCGACTCAGTTCTGACGTAGCGAACATTTACGTCACGTGACTTCGTCTCCGGACAACATGTAACATCGCTAAAACTAGTTGGCATGACAGAATAAATACAACTTGCCCGATAGCAACACATACCTGAAATATTCTCTCCATTTTGCCGAGATGTGTGGTCGGGTCCTGTTTTCAACCGCTACTTCCTGTTTACTGTAGACATGCGTAACGCTGACGTCTGACGTAATGACGCTGACGTCTGACGTAATGCCGCTTTGCGTGGCCTGGTGGATGCGTTTCAAGCCAGTTGATGGAAACACTTCTGATTCGCATTAATTTTTATTTACATTTTTGCAAATTTTCAAAAATTCGCTCAAAATTCGAATTGAAAATAGATGGAAACACGGTTAGTGTGAGAGAGGCCTTCAGTTGTTAGAAGTTACTCTGGGCTCCTTTGTGACCTCGCCAACACGTACCTTGCTCTTCAAGTGATCTTTATTGGTCCACCACTCCTGGGGAGGGTAACAACGGACTTGAATCTCATCCATTTGTCCACAATCTGACTGTTGATTGGTGGAGTCCAAACTCTTTACAGATGTTTTGTAACTTTTTCCAGCCTGATGAGAATCAACAACTCTTTCTGAGGTCCTCAGAAATCTCCTTTGTTTGTGCCATGATCCACTTCCACAAACATGCTGTGAAGAGCAGACTTTGATAGATCCCTGTTCTTTAAATCAAACAGGGTGCCCACTCGCACCTGATCATCATCACATTGACTGAAAACGCCCAACTCTAACTTCACCTTCAAATGAACTGCTAATCCTAGAGGTTCACATACTTGTTGCACTCACAAATATGCAATATTGGATCATGATATTTTTGTCACTTGTTTAACTGGGTTCTCTTCATCTACTTGTAGGACTTGTGTGAAAATCTGATATTTTAGGTCATATTTATGCAGAAATATAGAAAATCATAAAGGGTTCACAAACATTCATGCATGTAAATATCCCAATACTCCAGTCCAGTGTTTTTCAACCACTGTGCCTAGGCACACTAGTGTGCCGCGAGTGATCGTCAGGTGTGCCTTGGAAATTATCAAAAAAGCCCCCCCCCCCCTTTCTACAACCTCTTTAAATTTAAGACCACATTGTTGTGGTACTGTTCGGGTGTATTTTTGAAGACATGTTAAGTGCAATTTGAAATAAGAAATATAAAATATGATAAAAATACATTTTTGTGTTTATTTCATTCCTATTCAAGACACTTTGATAAGAATGACTATATATTTAATATAGGCGGATACAGTGCATCTATGTTTACAATTTTGGTTGGTGGTGTGCCTCGGGATTTTTTTCAATGAAAACACTGTGCCTTGGCTCAAAAAAGCTTGAAAAACACTGCTCCAGTCCACCTTTGATTACCATTATTCTGTTTACTTAAATGCCTTTCAGATTTAAAATACTTAAAAGTGATGTTTTCAAAAAAATATTTTGCACTGCATTTTTTTTAAATCCACACCAGCCTTCTGAGGAAACGAGCAGACCGTTTTAAGGAGGAAAAAAACGTTGCTTATGTGCTCTTTTTGCACAAGCGCTCTTTTAAAGTTTCTGTTGGTTGTGCAACAGCCAGTCATGTGAACTTGGTAAGTGAAGTCAAAGCAGGTCAACCACACTCACACAGGAAGTGCATAGGGAAAAAAAAACATATGTTCGTTTGCAGTATCACATGCATTCTGGAAAGTTCGGAGAAGCCTACGTTTGACTTGGAAAAGCAAACGTAAATATAATGTTGCCGTTCTGTTTTACTAGCTCTGTCCTCTTCAGAATAAATCTAAAAACATTTCAAACCTCAGCCAAAGAACTAAAAAGCTGCTCCGAGTGTGGGACAATCCAGGCTTTGGGTGCAAGTCTCATAAACGTACCTGACCTGGCGATGCCACTGTCCCTCTCGTCGTGCAGACCTCGGCCTGGCATGTCCATTGGGTGACTGTGGCCTGGAAGAATCAAAGTGTGAGAAGAGGTGGAAAAGACAAAATGTTTTAAGTTGAGTGAGAAAACAAAAAAGTAAGAGTGAAAGACAAAAAGATGACACTAATTCACTTAACTGGGATTAATAAAACGGAGCTCAGATATGCTGAAGATGCTCTTAGCACCACTTTTCTAAATAATTGTAGTATCAGTCATCTTTAACATCCCATGTCCAAGCTAAAACTAATTCCAATTTTACTGCAAAGTAGCCGAGCGGTTCTTCAGCTGAGCAAACATTTAGCAACTCTTGTAACAAGAAGTGTTACCAGAAAAACAAAACAACAACGCTATTGTTAAATTTGGCTGTCTCTCATACACTCGCCCTTTCCATCAACAAAAGCTGCCATTGCCTTTCAAAAACCTTTCAACATTTTGTTTACTCTTAAAAAATTAAATAAAATTTGGAAAAACATATAGAAAGAGGAGAAAATAAATGTTTGCACACTGCAGGACTACACTTTTGGCCAATTCATTGGCACCAGGTAACAAAAGATATTAGCTCAACACCTATAAATGAGTCAAAGCGAAGTCCTGCAGTGCGCAAGCCTTTAGTCCTGATTTTTCCATTCAATTTCCTGCATTAGGCTAGACAGCTGCAAATTTTTAAATGTGAAAAACATCAATATTGTTTACAGCAGGGAGGCGTGAAAACGACAAACAGCATACGAGTGAAAAAGCTTCAGAGCATGCTCATGGGAGGGCGTTTAAAACTAAATGATGAATAGAAATAATAGAGGGAAAGAGCACAAGTTCTATCTCCATGTGAAAGGAGGTTTAATGTGCTGTAGCAACGTTTCAGAGCCTGTAGGAGGTCAGATTCTAAATAAACTCAAATAAATTGAACACGAGTCTGATTAATCAATTGAAACCCTGAATGATACAACCAAGGAAGTAGAATACTCTCAGAAATACAATTAAAATATAAAATAAAGATAAACTGAGAAGGCCTCCAAAGGACAACAAGACCGTACAAAACGTATAAAGTAAATCAGAACGAAAATGATCCACAAAAAAACAAAGCACCATAAACGTTAAAATTAAAAAATGACAGCAATCACTTCTGTTGCATTATGACACTATTAATAGTTGGTGGAAAATAATCTGAATTCTTTAACAAACGAAGAAACAAAATGTGAATGCAGATGTTACAATGTGAACACAACTAACGCAACCACAACATTTTTATATAGAAGCGACCTGATGTTCAGCATGTGTGTGATAAATCTGTGATAAATGACAGGGAAAACCCCAGTGCGGCTCTTATTAAAGCCTATTAAGCAAGTGGATGTGTCTGAATATCCCCAGGTAAAAAAATAAAATAAAATGGAGGAAGTGTTGATGACCATCCTTTCTGTGTTTTTTAATGAAAACCGACAAATCATTTTAAACTGAATTGACTGAAGGTCTGTTAAACTGTTTAACTCCATTCATGTCCATTAATAAAGCCTGGAAGAGAAAAGCAGAGAATTCAAATGTAAACCAACTACAGTAATTCAAATGAAGCCTAGAAGCATTAAAGATACAGTCAAAGTGTGTTTGTGAATATTACAGAGAGAAGTAGAAAAAGAGGTACCACTTTATAGACGACTAATAGTTTATGGATACGTTATTAATTCCTCTGTAAAACTTTATAAATCATTAATAAATGTTTATTATGCATTAATTAAAGGTGAGAGACAAAACCGACTGGTTTCTTGAAAAATAGTGAGACAAATCTGCCACCTATGTATTTCATCTAGAGTTGTTCTATTAAACATTTCAGACTAAGTTACTATCTTGTGAGTATAATAAGCATTTGTAAACCTAATTTTTTTAGAATATTAGTTTTAGATACCGTATATCCACACTGCAATATGTGATACACATATATCTAGGGGCCAAGATGGTGTAGTGGCAGGGGAATCGGACTTGGGATCCGAAGGACCCAGGTTCGAACCCCGGCCACGGCACACCTTGGGGTGTCTATGAGTGCACATCTATTTCCCCAGCTCCCCGGGCGCTTTCTATGGCTGCTCACTGCACCACCTGGTGGTGGTTGGGTTAAATGCAGAGACAAATTTCGTCTTGTATGGGAAACATACACAGATGACAAAAATGTGACATTTATTTATTTATATACAGCAATATGTGATACACATATATCTATATCTATGTAATGATAAAGTAAAATATAATATGCTAAATAAAATAAAAAAAGGTTAACGCATGCTTATTGTGCTTACAAGGTAGTAACTTAGTCTGAAATGTTTAATATAACAACTCTAAATGAAATATATAGGTGAACAGATTTGGCTCACTATTAAAAAGAAAATGGTCAGTTTTGTCTCAGTCACCCTTAATTATTGCATAATAAGCCGTTAATGATTTATAAAGTGTTTATAGGGGAATTAATAGCACATTTATAAACTATTTATTAGCCGTCTAGAAGGGGAGCTTTATTGTAAAGTGGTACCGAAAAAGAAACAAAAGTTATGACTAATGCTACAGTGACCGACACCGTGAACCCCCATGCATTTTATAAACATGCAATACACCCGGGTCAGATACTACTGGCTGGTGAATTTATGATGTGTTGTTTTTTTTAACAACTCCCTTTGGCTTTTTGTTTTACTGGACCCTGCCAGAAGGAAGACGTCTGAAACAATACATACCTCCTGTGATTTACAAGATATGCAAGAGTTAAGTATTTCAGGTTGTGGAGTATGTATTGAAATAACATTGGATTTCCAACTTGAATTAACAGTTTGAATTAAACAGTCTTCGACTATCAAACATTGAATTCAATAATGCTTACTTAACACAAGGTCATTCATTAACACAAAATAGAGGAATAAGAGAGTCTCTTATGACTTATGGTGTTTTGATTCAAAATAATGTAATAAAATAGTGTTAATGTCTTTTTACTGAAAGTATCAGTGAAAAGGTGTCACTGGGACAGTTCAGAGACGAAGGTGTATCAGAGACCACCGTCTGGTCCACTACAAGGTGAGGATTACAGACTGGCACTATTGTTTAGGTCAAAATGTTCAAGACTTTTTAATGGAAGCAACCTATTTGTTCATTTAATCTTCAGCCTCAACTATATGACCCAGGGTGTTTGTAGATGTTGTGCGACTGCGTGCCATTATCGCTACCGCCACTGGTAATGCAAGAATCAACACACATGCAATGCCGCATCCTGAAAAAACCCACTACTGAACCAACTACAGCTTCTACGCATACATGCAACTGGCACACAGCGGTTGTAGCCAGTTTGGAGCGCCAACCTGAAAAGAAAGATGCGCTCTTGATGAGGCGCAGCGGGCCCTGTTCAGAGAAGGCCCGTCGAGGGCTGCAGAGCTGAGAAAGTCCTGGGCCGCACAAACAAAACACATGGAAGAGAAGAAAAAAAAACATAAAGGGAGAGGAAGAAAACAAAAGACAAAAACATGAGCCATGATTAGCAAACAAATAGAGGAAAGACGGAAGTATCCTGCCCGATCGTCTCGTTAGTCACAGGAGATTTTTTTAGTTTCTAGTTGGCGATCGTCTTCTGTCAATGAGACAAACATGACAGTAAATATCACTCACAGAAAACACAACTTATTACTCATATTCCTATATATTTTGATCACGATTTGGGTTTTTTAACTTAGATTTGCCAAACTGCTCATGTTCTGTCTTTTCTGTGAGGATGAAGAAGTAAATACACAAAAGAATAGACGTGATTTTTAATATTAAAGATGTGTATCTATACCTTTCTAATACGTGCATTTCTATGTTCTAACCCTGAGACAATTGCTGTCTATAAACTTAAAATGGTGAGAGTTTCACCACAGCAATGACTGCAATCATCATGAGACTGAGGGAAGGACTAAAAGCATCAGCAGAGTTGGACAGGAGAGTTGACTAAGCCGTTTCCTCAAAAATCATGTGCTTTCAGGGGCAGTTTTGACATCTCTGTTCACAAGACGAGGGTGAACATAAGAGAGCTGCTCAACGAGTCTTTCCAGAGTGGTTTGTATTCAAACCAAGAATGCTGAAAGGTCACAGGAGCTGCGGAGGTGTTTTGGTTACCTATGTTGCCTAAAAGACTGCTGGGCCCCGTGTTCTGATCTGGCTTTAGGGTGTTACTGTCCGGTCCAATGAACTCCAGACTGTCTTGTAACCTGTGGGGGATGAAACGGAAAACAAGCAACAAAACAAAAAGGGTTAATGGGAATGTTTTTCAACCATACATTTGATTGATTATCTCAGCTTCTGAAAGAAATCATTCATAAACAGAACTGACATGACAACAGCTGTCAATCAATCCAGTAGGCTCGTGAGCGACCGACCAATTGGCGATGGCAATTTGTCCCAAAGTGAAACACCTCTGACCTGCAGCAGCTGCACACCTTTTTTCCTCTCCCAGCAATGTTGGGATTTTGCATTACAGATGCCTCGTGCGCAGCTGAATACAACAGTGATAAACTGGAACTACCACAAGTGTGTCTGTATGAAGGAAACTGAAAGGAAATCTTCCAGTTTTTGTCATTACATTGTATGCTTAATGGTTGAATTAAATGCATGAAGCTACTGGTAGTTGTGGTTTGTTTTGTGTGTAGATATTTGTTGCAACTTCTGGTTGCACAAGCTTAGTCTTTGTTTGTTATGACCAGTTAACACTAAACCGACTTTGCACAAAGCGTCTAATAAGTTGTGAAATGTAAAATTTTCACTCTTACCTACTGAATTTCACTGTAAATTATTGCCAAGTGTCACACTGCAGCATGAAAACATCTACTGCAGTAACTATTTTCAGTTATTAGTATCTGAACTTTATTTTGCCTTAATATTGGCTGATAAGGTAAAAAAAAAAATACCTCAGGTAACGCTGTGAGCTTCATTACATCAGCCATTACAGCAACCTTGTTTGTTTGTCGGAGGTTAGCTCATCCTGGGTTACATTTCTGCGTGGGCGGAGCGATCTTACCATTCGCGTCATTTCAATTCAATTCAATTTATTTATAGAGCGTCAAGTCACAACGCAAATCTCTGTTTCTGTTCAGAAACATTCATATATAAAAATAATAATTTAACACTATTTAGCTGAGGAGCAGACTGCTTTTTTTTTGCTTACAGGCCACTGGTGAAAGTCACAAAACCAGTCCGCAAGCAGATACGAGTGTGGCCAGAGGGGTCTTCAGAGGCACTCCAGGACTGTTTTGACACCACAGATTGGAGTATGTTCAAAGAAGCTGCTACCACAAACAACACCACATGTCTCCAGGAGTACTCAGACACTGTATGTTCATACATCACCAAGTGCATTGATGATGTAACCAACCTTAAAACCATCACTGTTCGGGCTAACCAGAAGCCATGGCTGACAGCTGAGGTTCACAGACTCATGAAAGCCAGGAATGCTGCCTTCAAAGCGGGAGATCAGGTGGGCCTGAGGGCAGCCAGAAACAACCTGGACCGGGGCATCAGAAAGGCAAAGAGGCAGTATTCTGGGAAAATAGCTCACCGTTTCAAGGACAGCAGGGATACACGCAGTCTGTGGCAGGGAATACAGACCATCACAAACTACAAACCACCCCCCCAGACCTGTGACAGCTCAGCCTCTGCGCTGAATGAACTGAATGAGTTCTTTGCTCGGTTCGAGGCAAGTAACAGCACACCAGCACATAAACTCCCCCCCTCTCCTGATGGCCAGGTGCTGACGCTGTCCTCAGACAGCGTAAGGCGATCATTCATCAAGATTAACGCCCGGAAGGCCTCTGGTCCTGACAACATACCTGGTCGTGTGCTGAAGGACTGTGCAGGGGAACTCGCAGCGGTCTTCACGGACATCTTTAACATCTCACTGAGCCAGGCCATCGTCCCCACCTGTTTCAAAGCCACCACCATCATCCCTGTCCCAAAGAAGGCAACGCCCGCATGCCTCAATGACTATCGCCCAGTAGCACTCACCCCCATCCTGATGAAGTGCTTTGAACGGCTAGTCATGAAAAGCATCACATCTGTCCTCCCTGACTCCCTGGATCCCTTCCAATTTGCATACCGACCTAATCGCTCAACCGACGATGCCATCTCCTCTGCCCTTCACACAGCTCTCACACATCTGGACACGAAGGACTCCTATGTTAGAATGTTGTTCATCGACTTCAGCTCGGCATTTAACACCATCATCCCCCAACAGCTCATCCTTAAACTGGACAGTCTGGGGCTGAACACCTCAATGTGTAACTGGCTGCTAGACTTCCTGACCGGGAGACCACAGACAGTGCGGGTCGGGAGTAACACATCTAGCACCATCACATTGAACACAGGGGCCCCACAAGGATGTGTGCTGAGCCCCCTTCTATTCACCCTGCTAACACACGACTGCACACCATCGTACAGCTCCAACCACTTCATCAAGTTTGCGGACGACACAACAGTGGTGGGTCTCATCAGCAACAACGATGAGACGGACTACAGGAACGAGGTGAGCCGCCTGGCCTTGTGGTGCGGACACAACAATCTCACTCTCAACGTGGAGAAGACAAAGGAGATTGTTGTGGACTTCAGGAAGAAGGATGCCCAACATGCCCCTCTGACCATCAACAGCACCGCAGTGGAGAGAGTAGACAGCACCAAGTTCCTGGGAGTGCACGTCTCAAAGGACCTGTCCTGGAGCAGGAACACTGCAGCACTGGCAAAGAAGGCTCACCAGCGTCTCTACTTTCTCCGCAAGCTGAAAAGGGCTGGAGCTTCAACCCCCATCATGAGCACCTTCTACAGAGGTGCCATAGAAAGTGTCCTGACCAGCTGCATCACTGTGTGGTTTGGTGCATGTACTGCATCCTGCCGCAAGAGCCTCCAGCGCATTGTGAGAGCAGCTGAGAAGATCGTGGGCACCTCCTTGCCCTCACTGCAGGACTTACACAGCAAACGCCTCACTCGGAAAGCCCACTGCATGGCAGGTGATCCCACACACCCACTACACAGCTGCTTCAGACTGCTGCCATCAGGGAGGAGACTGAGGAGTCTCCAGGCTCGAACCAGCAGACTGAGAGACAGCTCTGTTCATCAGGCAGTCAGAATGCTAAACACTCTGCCTGCTCTGCCCCCCCTCCCATTTGAACTGCCTTAACACTAAAACTTTCTCACACATTACCACTCAACACAAAGTTTTTAACACTGGACTCTGTGTCATCAAACGGGTTATTCACTAAACTCTCGGTCATGTGCTCATACAGTTTGCACTACTTCTCATACTTGCACTAATGTTTGTATTACATCACTGCCTATAATCATAATACTGTTTACATTCTCTGTTTACATTTATTAATACTGTTTACTTTTATTACTACTGCTTACATGTAATTACTACTGTTTACATTTACACTACTCTAATATCTACACCACTGCTGGTACATATACAGTGTGCTCTGAACGGTCTTATTTAGGGATGCCCAATGTGCCTTACTGCATATGCCACTTTTTGCCTCTATAACAACATCAACTACTACCTCATACATATACTGTGTACATTAACTCATACGCTGCTTTGCCACTTTGCAAATGTCAATGCTAGAAACCTTTAGTTTATTTTAGTTATACTTTTTATACTCTTTTTTATACTAGTATGCAAAAACTCAGGACAGTATTATGTTCATTAAATGTTTAATGTTTTAGTTTTAGAGTTGGTGTAAATTTTCATACTCTTATACCACTATGCAAAAAACTCAGGACAGTGTTAGTTTTACTATTTTATGCTTATGTCTATTATTATATGTTTCAGTGTTTCAATGTTTAGATGTTTACTGTTGCACCGAGGGACTGAGAGAAACGCAATTTCGGTCCTGTGTATGTCCTGTACAGTACATATTGCAGATCTGACAATAAAGTTGACTTTGACTTTGACTTTGACTTTGAGTTTAACTCCATCGCAGAACTCTCTCATCTTGAGCAAACATGAAGGCGACCGTGAAAAGGAAAAACTCCCCATGAGCAAGAAACCTATAACAGAACAAAGCTCAGGACAAGCGGTCATCTGCTTCGACTGGCTGGGTTTGAGAGGAACAGATACACAATGGCAGGTCAAGAATCACGTTTAGATAGAAATAGTATCAAATGAAAACTATTATACTACTATGCAAAAAACTCAGGACAGTATTACACTTTTGTTATTTCATTGTATGCTTATGTTTATTAAATGTTTAGTGTTTTAGTGTTGGTGTAACTTTTCATACTTTCATACTACTACTATGCAAAAACTACTATGCAAAAACTCAGGACAGTATTACACTTTTATTATTTCATTTTATGCTCATGTTTATTAAGTGTTTTAGTGTTTAAATGTTTACTGTTGCACCGAGGGACAGAGAGAAATGCAATTTCAATTCTGTGTATGTCCTGTACATATTGCAGTTTTGACAATAAAGTTGACTTTGACTTTGACTATTCAATTTAAAAATTAGGTCAATTTGTCCTCCAGTAGTCCAACTTAAGACAGAATGACAAGCCGACCCTAACTATAGGATTTATCAAAAATGAAACTCTTAAGTCCAGTCTTAAAACTGGACAATGAGTCAGCCTCACAGACAGAAACTGGAAGTTTGTTCCACAAGAGAGGAGCCTGATAACTGAAAGATCTTCCTCCCATTCTGCTTTTGGAAACTATAGGGACCGCGAATAAGCCTGCAGTCTGAGAGTGAAGTGCTCTGTTAGGAAAATATGGAACAATAAGATCTCAAATATGAGATGAAGCTAGGTTGTTGAGAGCTTTGTAGGTTAGAAGTAAGATTTTGAATTCAATTCTGGACTTAACAGGGAGCCGGTGGAGAGAAAACTGGAGAGATATAATAATAATAATAATTTGTCACATTTGTCATCTGTGTATGTTCCCATACTTTGACAGACGAAATTGGTCTCTGCATTTAACCCAACCACCACCAGGTGGTGCAGTGAGCAGCCGTAGTCAGCGCTCGGGGAGCTGGGGAAATAGATGTGCACTCATAGACACCCCAAGGTGTGCCGTGGCCGGGGTTCGAACCTGGGTCCTTCGGATAACAAGTCCGATTCTCTGCCACTACACCATCTTATGATCTCTCCTGCAGCATTTTGGATCAACTGAAGACTTAAAAAAAAACTATTTGGACACCCAGATAATAAACCATTGCAATAGTCCAGTCTAGATGTAACAAATGCATGAACCAGTTTTTTTGCAAAATTTTTAAATAAGATGCTTCTATTTTTAGCAATTTACGCAAGTGGAAGAAGTTGATTCTAGTAATGTTTTTAATGTGGGGGATAAAAGACATGACCTGATCAAAAATAACACCCAAGATTTTTAACATTAGAACTGAAGGCCAAATTAATGCCATCTAATGCCGGGTACCGACCGGACTCGTTTCGGGCGGCGGAAGCGGACGGTTTACATTGAAAGTCTATGTGGAGAGGCGTCGAGGCGCGGCGTATCGCGAAGCGGCGCGTTTTGAGTGTTTGAAGCGGCGCTTCAGCACGCGGCAGTTCCTTTCCGCGCACGCGCGCGTCCGAAGCAACCTACGCGTTGAGCAGCGTCGAGCCGCCAAAGATCGACAAAGTTGATATTTTGCGGCTCGACGTTGCTCGACGCGTCCAGCAACCAATCGGGAGAGCCTCTGCTATGTGATGACACAACGACAACGGGACTTTTTTTGGACTTTTTAAACTTACCCCATCGAGCCTCCATGAATTGGAACCAGACTCCGGTAAGAAACTTGGAATTTTTACAGTTGCTGCTGTCCGCTCCAGCGTACGATCACCCCAAACATAAAAAAAAAACATTTTAATCTCAACAAAGACTGTCGGAGCTGCAGTTCGGCTCGTAGAAAACCCACTCAAGTAGGAACGAGGCTCACGTGCTGCTGATTTTATCTGCCAGCAGCATGAAACACAACAACTCTACCCGGAAAACGAGCTAGACCCCCTCCTCTGCCTCCCCCTAGTGCGCGTCATCAGACGCATCTTCAGTGGCTTTGTGTGAACGTGACAAGCGGCCAAAAGGGGGCGGCAGGAGCGTTCTGACAAGTTTGGTGGGTACCCGGCTTAAGGAGGGACTGAAAAATGCATTCGTAAGATGTTCAGTTCAATTCGATTCAATTAAATTAAATTCAAAAGCAGAAAATGTAGGGTCATCCAGGTTTTTATGTCTTTAAGACCTGCTTGTAGTCTAAGTAACTGATTGGATTAATTGGATTTCATGGACAAATATAATTGTGTATCATCAGCATAACAGTGAAAATGTATCCCATGCTGTTTAATAACGTTACCTAATGGAAGCATATACTGTACTGTACACACAGTAAAGAGTATTGGTCCAAGCACTGAACCTTGAAGAAATCCATGACTAACTTTGGTGTATGATGAAGATTCATTATGTACATTTACAAATTGGAAACTTTCAGACAAGATATAATTCAATCCAATTTAGAACCGTTCTTGTAATTCCAATATCATATTGAAGTCTCTGTAGTAGAATATTATGACTTCATTTGGAGTAAGCAAGCATGATGAGATGAGGACAAAAAAATTCTGTTTATTATTACAGTTGTCATGGGAATCAGATGATGTGTGAATTAGCTTACGTGTTGAGGCTGCCGTACACACTGCTGCCCGTCCTGGCAGTGAAGACCTTACTCAGCATCAGCTGAGGTGGCGATCTGATATGACGATAACACAGGGACAAAGATTATCAGCATGCGAGTTTATTTCCAAAACATAATTGTATGTCTGCCATATCCATCCTTATTGGCCTCTAAAATAAACCATTTGAATTGCAAGAGTAGAATGAGTATAGCTGCAGTTATGAGTGCTGCATTCAGCTGAGAGGTTCTGCTCCTAAAACATGTCCAGGAGAACAAGTTTGCACAGGCGCAGAAGAAGAATGCAGTCCTCATAGTACATTTATACTTTTCTTACTCTTTCAAGTCAAAATACCTGTCAGGAATTGGATCCATCTGTCTTTCCTTCTTTCCTAATGAACTTGCACACTTGATAGTCTACTACGAGTGTGTCCAATCCTGGTCCTGAAGGGCCACTATCCTGCATGTTTCACTTGTTTATCTGTGACAACACACCTGACCTATTGGTTCAATCACCTCTTTGTATTCTGCAGAAGCCTGTTATTCACCCATTGAGTCCAATCAAGTGTGGGGGATACACGATACAGTATTGGATTCTGGGCCGATATCCAATATGTTAAAACTTATTTGGCCAATAACCGATACCAATGTAGATATATATTTTTCCCTAGACCTACTTATAGAGACTACATAGCTTTCTCTGCTGTGAAATTAAAATACTTTATTCTGCGTGGTCTTTGTCAATTTGGCCTGCTACCAAATACAGTACAGATGCCAAAAAGGGGGCTGAAAATGATGCAATGCATAATCTATTAAAAAAAACAGCACCTTTTATATTGGTGAGTTACTTTGATGGAATGGCCGATGTCTGAGATTTACTTTACCCCTAATATCGGCCGATACCAATAATAATGTGCACCCCTACTCTAAAGCATGGATAGTGGCCCTCTGGGACCAGGGTTGGACAGCCTTGTCCTAATGGCTTTAAATTTTTACAAAATCATAAACTAGAAATGAACAATTGTCTTACCTGATCTGGTGGATTTTAAGAGTGGACCCTTTGTAGCTCATAGCTACAGAGCCAAACATCATCTCTCCCAGCATTACCACATCAGAAGAACACCTCGAGCCCTGAGGAGGAAAGGGATCTTTTTATGCAGTTCTTTGTAAACACCTGGAAGTTCAGACAAGCCGTCTGCAGCTTCTGAAGGTGTGCTGTAAGTACAGCAGGATGAATACGTCTTAATGGCAGCCTCAGACTGTAAAGTTTACCTGGAAGCGGAGGCCATGCTCCTTGGAATCCTTGGTTTCAGAGGCGCACGAGGAGGAGCTGTCCAGAGAACTGCTGCTGCCTTGAGTAGGTCGGAGCTGGCAGCATTTTCCAAACATCTTCACCTGGCCATTAGCGTTCTGCAGGTTACAAACAACAAAAATTATCACAAGCTTACTGGAACTCAAGACTTGAAAATCAACACTAAAACACTTTGAAGGAACCCAATAATTCTCAGTCGGGTCATCTGGACAGTTTATAGAAATGTTTCGCCTTCTATCTGGAGGGCTTCATCAGTCAGAGGAGTTCCAGTAAACTGTTTCCCCACCAAGCAGTAAACACCTTAAGTGAAACTTTGAAGGAACTGTTTTTATAACAACGGACTAAAGAAGAAAGCCTAAACGGCTAAATTGGTGCAAATCTTTACTTTCATTATTACAACATTTTAAAAAAAATCTATTTTGTCCAAGTGCAATAAGAAACCTTACTGAAACTGCAATGATTTTGCATTGTTTTCTTTTTATTATTATTATTTTTTGTTGTTGTTGTTTGCGCAAAATTAAAGCTCAATGCTTTAAATTAAATATATGTATTATCCCCAAAATAAATAAAATGTACAAGGTGAACTCTTTGGAAAGAAGAAGCACCAGACTGTGTGGGTCAAAAGCCACAGAAACCTAACCCAGAGGCACTTGGGTAAACAGCTAACTGACAGCAATGTGAGCTCAATCAGCTCGAGTCATGTGCCTTCTTAACTTGGCAATCTATTCAAGAGGAATGCATTCGGGAGGGTGGCAGGGGAGGGAAAGGGTGTGTGTAACTGCAGTGTGTGTGTGCTTTCAGCTCAGCTCTAATGGCTTAGCTAAACGGTTGAAGCCAAACAACAACATGGAAAAAGAAAAACTGATGGCAACAAAGACACATTGCTTTATTAGGATGTAAAGTTACAGGCAACAGGTGTTGAAACATTTGATTTTTTTCAATTTTCTCTCTTTGTTATGCTCCTTTGTGTCCCACAGGAGCTTGTGAAGGTGCAACTCAGAGTTTGTGTTTGAGTATGCACATTAGGGTGTGTGCGTTTGCTGCAGTGCAGTGTGAGGTGTATACACAGAGTCCAGCAGCATGTGACTGCTCGTCATATGACTCTTGGAGAACTCGTGACTGAGCTGCACAGCAATCACTCCCTGCTTTTCTCCCTCCCCCATGGTCCACCGCTTCAAAACAGCCTTCTCTAAATCCTTTTACTTCACTTTTTTTCCCTTTAACTCACCTTTAAACTTATTCTCCATTTCTTCACATTTATTTTTTCCTCAACTTCTCTTGACTTTTGATTTTTGTCTGGCCTCACATTTTCTTTATTTCTTGCTTGATTCTGCATTGAATTTTCAAGTTGACAATGTGTCCAAAATAAATTCTAATTGAGTTGACAAAAATCTGCATTCATTTAATCAAATTTACCAAGGTGCTGGCTAAGCCTTTATATTGCAGAATGCACCAAAAACAATGACTGCCTTTCACGCAGCTCTTACAATTTCTGCTTGGAAAAACTTGAATGCATGTTTCTACAGGTCTCTGGGTGTTCAAAACAAAAGTCACAGTGAGAAACGACATGCTCCATTTACATGCGACGCTTCAGCAAATGCAAGGAAAAGGTTCTGAGAAAGTTGTGTAAGCATCCTGATTTAAATGCCAGGGTGACGTGTTGTGACAGCCAGAGGGCGTGAGTGAGACAAAGTGACAGTGTCGTTAGCGGCATCAGAAAACTGAAGGTCTATTTGAGGGAATGCGTATCGCCTGCCGTCTTAGGTGAATTTAAACTCAAATCATCTTTGGTTAAGAAATTACATTGAACTTTGAATATAATGGTAGCGCAACGTCAATTGCAAGATGTTATGCTCAGAGTACAGATGTGTTGCAGATGACCATGTCCTAGTACCACAATAAATTTAAGCTCGTCTGTTGCATGACCTGCAACTTATATGCCGAAGCCACTTATTTAAGGATCTTTTCCCATATGTACCGTATAAACCAATTTGTGGCTGAGATATGACCGTTTTCATTCATTCTGACATTGAAAATATTGAACACACTACCATTTTCAGCTGCTAGATGGCACTTGAGTAGTATGGCATGCCACTGTGTCATAGGTAAAAGTGGCTATTAATGACAATTTGCTTTCCATAGAAGCCATCGTCGTCCAGCTTGCCTGGAGCAACATCAAATGAGTTTCATTTTGCTGCACTGTGCCAGGAAAATGCAGCTAATTTGACCATTGAAGTGCATTTATGAAGTAAAAGTTCAACTGAGACACACCTTTACGATAAAGTTGAGCAAACAAATAATTGTTTTTAGGTAGTCAGTTATCTTGTTAAATTTCGAAGGAATGCACAGCAAGTCCTCCCGTGCACGCTCCTACTTCTGCGTATTGGCTTTTGAAACAGCTGATTTGAGCGTCAAAGTGCATTTATTAAGGAAAAGTTAGACTGAGACAGCCTCTGGCTGCTGAGACAGAGCCTCAGAAAGAGGAAGGAGTGTGCAGGGGGTGGGGTCTGTCTTTCCTCATCGCTACTACTCAAGGAGCTTCAGTGAGGTGGATACGTGAGTGAGCGACATGGATTGTTTAGTTAAAATAATCGAGCGTGACCCGAATCGAGCCTTTTGTCCAGCCCCTCAGTAATCACTGAGCGGGCCAGGCCACCGGGAAACATCCCTGTGTTCTCAATGGCTAGTCCACCTCCGGGATGGGCTCAGTAACAGTAGCATCAGTCTGTCTGCTCTCTTTCGCTGTGCTCTTTTAGAGAATCTAGATGTTTAGAACATCTTTAAGAACATTGCAAGAGTGTGGGAAGGGTTTATAAAGCCTTAAAATATATAAAAATACTACTGGTAAAATAAATATAATGTTCCTACTTCATGGATTTTCAGCTAGCGCTGGGATGTCTGGAATGTAACCCCTGCGATAATAAGTGAGGGACTTCTATACACATATAGATGAAAAAGTAAAATTAATAGAGAAGCTCCAGAAACATAAAAGAAAAGGGAGGAAAAGACTTAAAATAACAAAAGGCTAGAGACAGATCTAGATCTTTTAGAGAAATCTAAGAAAAGCTAGTCAGCAAAGTTCTGAATGATTACATTAACGAGAACAAATAAATAAATATATAAATGAAAAAGAAAATGTGAAAATATTACATTTTGATCAAGAAAGAGAGCGTGTGAGTGTTACCAAGAAAGCGAGAGAGACAAAAAGTAAAAACAGTGAGTGACACGCCTGTCATGTGAGGATGAAAAAAATGCTGCGTACATACAGGTTGTCAGCTGACACTAGTATTGGTGACCAAAAAAAAAAAACACCAGGACAAACCGGTCAGGGTCAAACAGCAACACAGTGAGGCATAACAAAAATATTAGATGTGTATTGCAAATTTTCAAAGCCCTGAAGTGGAGACTGTGTGTCATCATTTGTGGGGAAAAAAAGAAATGTAATGAAAAATATAGTGAACGGGGGCACAAAGCTGCTAATCTAAACAGAAATGTTTTCCAAAGATATTATAGCACATATCCTGATAACGACAGCAATAAAACAAGGGTTATGCTCTCAGTGACATGGAAACAAACAGTCCTGCTGACATGTTGATAACGACCGTCTTTTAATCATGCTCAGAAAAACCATCACAAGACCTGTTTAAAACAAATCTTTACATACAGTACGTTGTTTTGTGTCTAACCTAGTTTTAGAAAAATATTTTCTGGAAAAAAAAATCCCAAATTCACAAGAAACAATGACATAAAAGGAATTAAATTCAAATCAGATCTTAAACATCTTACTCAGCACTAATATGGTGCGAAATAAAGTAAAAAATTTAAGTATTTATTGATAATACTGTAATAATAATAATAATAATAATAATAATAATAATAATAATAATAATAATAATAATATTAATAATAATAATAATAATAACAATAACAATAATAATAATAATAATAATAATAATATGGATGAGAGAGTATGATAAAAAAAAACATGACAAGAGACGAGGATGTGACTGTAACCAAAGCAAACAAGCGAGGGCTTTTAAAAGACTATAGACACAAATACAAAGTAAACATGTGACTCACGGCAGCGGGGGTTTCCTCCGTGCCCCTTTTCTTGGCATTGGAGTCAAAGAGGACATTTCTGCCACGCTTCTCACAGTCCTGGTACACTATCAGTCTGATCTGACTGGGCTCCAGCTGGGGAAGCGGCCAACTAAATGGAAGGATAGATGGACAAAGGGCAGGGAAAGGGTACAAAGAACGTGAAGAGGACAGAAAGTGGGAGAGAAAACAAGATAATGCAATTAGTACAATATTAATTCAAATTTTGCTTACCAGGAGAGGCAAACTGAATGATAAAAATAGAAAACATCTCACACAACATCTGAATTAAACAGGTACACTTTATTTTGTGTACAGTTTTACAACATTAGTAAGGTAACAGGAGGCTGCGGCAGCTTGGTGGTCAGTGCCGTGGTCTTATAATTTTGAGGTTGAGGGTTCGAGTACAGGTTTCATCAGGAAGGGCATCTAGTATTAAAAAATTGCCAAATATTTTATTTGCGTTTGCTCGCTGTGGCAACAACCCCTGAAGAAGGGAGCAGCCATGAGCAACTTGCTTACTAGTAATAAAGGTAATAACAACACTGCATTGAGTACTCCTCTAATACAGTAAATTAAAATTTAACTAACATATCCAGAAATAATTAATAGATCTGAGCAGCGGTGTTTCAAAAGCCTGCCATAGCTTATTTTGTTTATTAGAATTAAGTGACAGAGAAGAGGTGAATCTCAAGCTGGTCTAATTCTTTTTCTTTTTATATAAATATCAAATATACCATAACCTGTACGGCTGAGAATCTTTACAGATACTAAGCATGTAGAAAAATGCAAACATGATGTATGTGCAAGCCAGTGATAAACACTAGCCATCCAATGCCATGGGAGACAGCAAATCCATATCACAGCTGCCATTCATGCATCTCATGCCTCTGCCAGTGGGGAGACTCTAAAAGTTGCTACACCTCCCATCACAGATCTAGAGCCTAACCCAGGGGTCTGCAACCTTTATGATCAAAAGAGCCTTTTTTACACCTTCATTCACTAAATTAAAAGCGTCCAGAGCCGCAACAACCTGCTACAACTGTGATTATCAACTGGTGGCCCATGGGCCACTTTATGTTAGTTGAAGGAGACGTTTGTGGCCAGTAGGGGTGACATTACAAAGCTAAAAATATCTAATGATTTTTAACATTTATTGATATTTTTACAATTTAAGACAAATGAAAAGACCAGATTCTTGTAGGTGGGGGGTGTATAATAATAATAAATAAATAAACTATGAACTGTGTAGACCTGTGATTAAAAAAAAGTATTTGCAAAGTAATGACAGAAAAAACAGCTAAAACTAGTACTTTTTTGTTGTTTGTATAACAACCAATACAATTTTATTTTGTTAATTTTGTTCAAAGCTTGAAAGAGCCGCTGCAGAGGGACCAAAGAGCCACATGTGGCTCCAGAGAAGGTCGCAGATGCCTGGTCTAACCACATAGTAAGCAGTCGGTAAAGACAGGCCAAAAAGTAGCAATTTCTTTATGGAATCAGAAACATTTCAACATATTTATCCTATTCCTGGGTTTTAATTAGTCACATATTATTGACGAAGGGCCAACATAACCAGCCTGCAATTCACTCAGATCAGTTAAGTCATCAATATTACTGTTCCCAAGTCTTTGAGCGATTATTCACTCCTAGAACTGCAGAGTGACCAACAGTCATAGGGTTAGTTACTATCAACGATCAGCTGACTGAAGTTGAAATTGTGACAGTCACATTTACACAGAAAAAAAAAAAAATCTTCCTGTTAAATTTCTGCAAGTTAAATCACCAACTTCCTTATTCCTGTGTCAGTGGTTGTGATGAGACCCACCGTTCTCATTTTTCTCAACACTTTCAATTAATTATTCTCAAAACATGACAGTATTCATTCAATCAACCTTTATTTATACAGATTAGTCTCATTGAGCCTCGGGGACTCATTTACAAGAAATACCTGTTTTTAACAAAGTGATGACAACGGTAAACAGCAGTAATAGGTAGGTACCTGTAATATGAAAATTACTAATGTGCAGAATAACTTTTCAGCGTATTATTGCTTATTGCCCTCCACATAACTTTAGACTCCCCCTTGCTTTTTGGGAAACTCAGACACCTGGGTGATTTATTGGGGGCTGTAATGGTGACTGGCAACTGGACCAGCTGATGACAGTCAAGGATTTCCATCTGATCTGAGAGATAGAGGAGTCAGGCAGATGGACGCAGGGCAGAACCTAAATATAGATCTGCATTGGGAGCAGAGAGTGTACCCACACAAAACTGTTTCAAGTGAAAACGTTTGTGGGTAGAGACGCAAAAGAAACTTAAAGGAGAAATGTAATCAAATCTGAAAAAATCGATATAACAAGAATTTCATATAGTAAACAACACACATAAACATACTTAGTATGCTTTTTTCAAGTCAGTAGCTTAAAGAAATAGTTTTTTACATTTTTCCTGCTACATGCCGAAGTACAGTGATTTCTGTAGTAATTTTCTGGACGCACTTTTATGACACAATTAAGACCTCCTTTGCTATCTTACAATAACACTGAAGCTATAAACCCATCATTACTGTCCTCTTGTCTGTCATTTAAAATGGAAGCAGAAGACTTTTTTGAATCTGAAGGATATCACTTTAGTTTGTCAAAAACAGTTTGGTGATTTAGTGCATTAATGGGCATTTCTATCCTGGAAATACGAATAGCCGTGCGTTAGCCGCCGCATGCTAACGTTAGCATGCTAGCGCCGTATGCTAACGTTAGCATGCTAGCGCCGTATTCTCGAAGTCGAACAGCCGGGTACTTTGTCACGTGACTGTTGGCAGACATCTTTGTTTTGGGGCAAACAAACGAGTGCTTCGGCGGGTGAAATTGGTAAAATGGTGAAAAGTTGCTGCGTTAAGGACTGCATTTCGCACATAAAAAAACATCCCGATAGAAACTACTTCATTTTTCCTACATCAGGAGCGAGAAGGGAGAAATTGAAAGCTGCAGTCAACAGAGGCATCCAAAAACCAGATGGATCTGTAAATCCTGCAAAGCTTTGATCACCACGAAGCAAGCACACGTATGTGTGTTCGGCACATTTTATTACCGGTACGTATTAGTATTGCTTTTAGAAACATAAAAAAGAAAATAGAGGTCATTTATAACAGTTGTTAGCACTGTAATTGATTAAACATCAGTAGGCCATGCACTTGCCTGGCCAGTGTTGAGTCAAATACGTAAAAATACACCTTTTCTGAGACTGTTGTAATTCTAGTCTTTGTTATCTTTAGGACGGAAAGTAAATGTCCAGTCCCATCCAGACTATGTTCCATCCATCTTCCCTCAGCGCCCAGAGTCAGTTGAAGTTGCAGCTAACAAACCTTCCCTAAAGGTTGCACGATATGAAAGAGCTGCTCGGAGGGCCAAGAAACCAGGTATGTAATGATTTAATTTACTAAGGGAATACGTAACTTAATATATATATCTTCATAACAGATAACCTAAACAGTGAGGAAAACCTGAAACCTAAAACAAAGAAAGTTCTAATATTGTGTTCATGTGTGTGTCAGAAATATTAAAGTACTGTGTGTTACTGCTAACATGATTAAAATATTTCTCCTCTTTTTCCAATAGCAGTAACGCCCAAAGCACGAAGAAAGCTTTCCATGCCAGAGAGATCCACAGCATCCCCAACACATCATTTGGCTTCACAACAGCCGTCGGAAGATGACACGCATGTCAACAATTCATTGATTGACTTTGCCACACTGTGCAGCGCAGAGCTCCTGACACCAGCATTTACTAGGGGCAAAACACAACTGTCTGCAAAAGAAGTTGAAGTTTCACAAAAATTTCATCTCTCCTGCTCCACTGAAGGTTCCTGCTCCTCTGAAGGTTCCTGCTCCTCTGAAGGTTCCTGCTCCTCTGAAGGTTCCTGCTCCTCTGAAGGTTCCTGCTCCTCTGAAGGTTCCTGCTCCTCTGAAGGTTCCTGCTCCTCTGAAGGTTCCTGTCAGGATACATGTGGAGCGAGTGATTGGACTGATGAAGAACCGTTTTGGTATCCTGAAAGGTTCTTTACCTGTTCGCTGCATACAGAGTTGCAAAGACGAAAGTATGGATTGCCCACTGTCAAGCTGTGACAAAATTCTGACTGTTTGTGCATCACTGACAAACCTGGGACAGGGGATTGTTTTTAGACAATAGTACTGCTGCATGCAGTTAACCTGTT
>JBBPBX010048667.1:0-25662 GCA_038048925.1 Garcialebias charrua | reverse complement strand
TCATAATATTATTACACAATTTTACTTCTAGCAGCAGAACAGGATGGAAGATGGCTGTTTGATGCTATTTTTTAAATCATCCTACATGCTTTGATATGTTAGATAAATTTGTCATTGTGTGATAAATGTGTTGAAAAGAATATCTGATTATTGTTTGAACTACATTATATGTTTTTATGCAGAGATGATGACTTTGGGGAAGGTCTCAGAAGTGAATTTGGGGAGACTCCCATTCAGGTTTTGGAAACAAGGTAAGTAAGGGGAAACCATATTTATGTCAAGATTATTTTATGGTTTGCACTGCAACTAATATAACTGTGATCATAATATTATTACACAATTTTAAAATGTAGATGGTAAGGTTGTATGTCTAATATTGTTTATGAAATGTATTTCCACCAGATATTACGGTAGGCAGAAACAAAAACCAAAGTTTAATAGTTGTTTTTATATAATCCATCCATCCATCCATTTTCTTCCTCTTATCCGGGGTCGGGTCGCGGGGGTAGCAGCCTAAGTAGGGAGGCCCAGTCTTCCCTCTCCCCAGCCACTTGGAGCAGCTCCTCTGGGGGAATCCCAAGGCGTTCCCTGGCCAGCCGAGAAACATAGTCCCTCCAGCGTGTCCTGGGTCTTCCTCTGGGTCTCCTCCCGGTGGGACATGCCCGGAACACCTCACCAGGGAGGCGTCCAGGAGGCATCCTAACCAGATGCCCGAGCCACCTCAACTGGCTCCTCTCGATGTGGAGAAGCAGCGGCTCTACTCCGAGTCCCTCCCGGATGACTGAGCTTCTCACCCTATCTCTAAGGGAGAGTCCAGACACCCTGCGGAGAAAACTCATTTCAGCCGCTTGTATCCGAGATCTTGTTCTTTCGGTCACAACCCAAAGCTCATGACCATAGATGAGGGTGGGAACGTAGATCGATCGGTAAATTGAGAGCTTTGCCTTTTGACTCAGCTCTCTCTTCACCACGACAGACCGGTACAGCGCCCGCTTCACTGCGGACGCTGCACCTATCCGCCTATCAATCTCACGCTCCAGTTTTTATATAATGTATTTCTTTATTGTTATGGCTTTTCTGTGCTGCAATTTTAGTGGACATAAAATTAGAATAATACAGATGCACAATATTGACAATAAATATCTTTGAAGCTTATTTTTTTTATTATTTTATTTTTCTAACCACGTCACAGAAAATGTACAACTTTATAAATTTAAGAATTTTTAAAAAGATGACTTCATTAAAATTCTGTGTTCATGTATAACATACACTTGCACTGAACGTACGTATTTTAGTGCGTGTTAAAAATATGATTTTGTCTATACTTTCGAGTTAGTCTCATTAACTTTTATTGAGAAAATTTATTGTACTGGTTCCCAAGTACATGTTTCTTTATTTCATGATCAAACTTGATTATTGTTGCTTTAATAAAATATGTAATGTGTTTCCTCAGTATCAATGTTAGTTTGTTTTTTACGTTTATATTTTTTTTGTTTCAGTATGTCTTCGCTAGACATTCACGACGACAATGATGAAAGTGACTTGTTATTGCATGTTCTCTCCGTGCATGCGTGGGTTTTCTCCGGTTTCCTCCCACAGACCAAAAACATGCATGTTAGACTGATTGGTAACTCTAAATTGACCCTAGGTGTGAGTGAGACAGGTCTCTCTTGTAAATGAGTCCCCGTGGCTCAACGAGGCTAGCCTGTATAAATAAAGGTTGAATGAATGAATGTTCTTCTTCCTCAGGTTGTCAGCGCTGTCCTGTTGATGATGATGGTGGTGGTGGTCCCACAGACAGCAGCAAAGCCACACAGGAAGTCCTTTGAAGGATTAGCAGAAGAAACGGTCCCTCTGCGTTTGGACCCAAACAATTTAGTTCCCAGCCTAAAAGTCAGTTCTTTGGCCAGCGACTCCATCTCACCGTGGACCTACAAGTGAGGCTTCAGCTCCTCAGTGTGTTGTCCTTCATGAAGCTCAGAGTCCTGTTAACAGTTTTTTGTCTCCTCTCTGTCCTCAGCATCTCCAGGGATGACAACATGTACCCTCATGCGCTGTCGCAGGCTCACTGTTTGCTCAAAACCTGCCTGGACCACCAAGGACTGGAGGACGGGGGCCTGGAGTCCCGTCCCATTCTGCATCAGGTGCTGGTTCTGAGGCGAGTCAAGACGCCAGGGCCAGGCACCGCCTGGAGTCCAAACTCATCTCAGTGGGTTGCACCTGCGTGAGACCGAAGGTGATCAACCAGCACTGAGGACTGACCCATGGAGACCAGATGAAGACCATCTCCACGTGGGGTGTCCTCCAAAGATCTGTGGCAGGGTGTGGCCTTGGGGCAATTTCAATCCCAAAAATCCTCAATTAAAAGAAAAGAACTTTTAAACGAGTTGATGAAGTTTATCAATGAACCTTAATTTTTTTATTTATATATACTGTATATATATATATAGTCATTCATTCATTCAACCTTTATTTAGTCAGGTAAATCTCATTGAGCCTCGAGGGCTCATTTACAAAAGTGACCTGCTACTAACTAAAGAATGATGAACAGCAATGGTAGAATTTCTGTTCATCATTCTACATCATATATATATATATATATATATATATATATATATATATATATATATATATATATATATATATATATATATATATATATATATATATATATATATAGATATATATATATATATATAGATATAGATATATATATAGATATATATATAGATATATATAGATAGATATATATACATATATAGATATACAGTATATATATAGTATATATACTGTAGTTATAAATATAGTTATTTTTTTATATAGATACCTATATTTATAACTATATATATATATAGTATATATACATATAGATACCTATATTTATAACTATATATATATATTATATATATACACAAATGAAAGAGTGGAGATCAGGTGGTTCTCTATGGACTTTAGATGTTTGGACAAGCTGACAATCTGGAGAAGCTCCACATATTTATTGACCTGACCCACTTAAGTGAAGACCAGATCAGTCACCTGGGCCCTGCTTGCTGTTCTGTTGCCCTGAAGGCTGCAGGTTAGGAAGAATTTGGAGTTAATTAAGTTCTGTTTAATTTCTGTCCAGTTTTATTAAAAAGTTATTTAAATCAAACTAAGTACACAACAGAGTATTTAACATCAGGGTGGATGCTCAGTGCTTTATTTATGGTTATTTAAGTGCGTTATGTAACGGTTTGATGATCCTTGTCACATATTTATTTAGGTTTTTTGTGTATTTATTGTCTAAATAAATAAATAAAAAAGATTTTGTCGCTGTGTTCTTTCAAATAGAAAATTATTTCACTGCATGTTCATGAAGAATCATCAATTTAAATGTTTGCATGAAAACAGGGTGACTAGAACTGTTTGTTTTCATCAACTCCCCCTGTGAGCATCGAATCTCATTATGTAACAAAACCAGAATATGAACAAGTCCAGCTGTAGTGCATCAACCCAGGTTTGACTCTTCTCAAGAGCTGAGTGTCAACAGCACGCAGCTGTTTCCTCTTCTTCGGACCGTAGGTCTCTGGGTGTAAATTCCTCGTCTGAAGACCATCGAGAATGTTTCAAAAGTAGATGCGTAACACAGATAAAATGTCACACACTGCAGCAAAGTATTATAACATAACTTATTTACGATACTTTATTACAAATACGCAAAGATTTGAGAAGGAAATAGTCGATCGGGTGACTGCGCCGACGCCATCTTAGAACTGTGTTTACAATGCATGCGCGTTCACGAGACAGGCCAAGCTGTGGAGGAGGAGCTAAGGAGGCGGAGTTACAGGTCAGCCAGAGTGCAAGGGGGAGGAGGGAGAAGGGTTTCTGCTCGAAAATTTCCTAAGTTTCAGGGCTTTACAGAAACTGCAGACCGTGCCTTTAAATATGTAAAATGAATAAAACTTAAAAAATAAAAAATAAACTCATATGAAATATTTGGTCATTGTTTTTCATATGAAAGATTTGGTCATTGTTTTACGTTCTTCCAGACACAACCTGGGCTCAAACGTGCAGACTCAGGGTCTCTGTTTGTTTGTAAAATAAATTAACTGAACAGCCATGGTCATGCTCCACCACATGGAGAAGAGCCAATTGAGGTGGTTCGGGCATCTGGTAAGGATGCTCCCATGGCGCCTCCCTAGGGAGGTGCTTCGGGCATGTTCGACTGAGAGGAGACCACGAGGAAGACCCAGGACACGCTGGAGAGACTATCGGTTGACCTGGGAACGCCTTGGAGTCCTTCCAGAAGAGCTGGAAGAGGTGGCTGTGGAAAGAGATGTCTGGGCCTCCCTGCTCAGGCTGCTGCCTCAGCGACCCAACTTGGAACAAATGGATGGATGCACAGGCATGGTATACTATTAAATCAGAATATTTAATGGTGGCTGCAAAATCATAAGGAAAACTGCTGGCTTGACACGTGTCCAGAAGACAGTCACTGACTTTTTTTCCCCTCTCGTGCAAGGCGGACGCATTTTCTTCCCTCTCCCATCCTACTCTTGTTGTTTTTTTCATTTTTTTTTTCATTTACCCTTTATTTACCCAGGTAGTCTCATTGAGCCATGAGAACTTATTTTCAAGAGAGACCTGTTCGGGAGCAGATGGTGGGGGTTAAGGGCCTTGCTCAGGGGCCCAGAGTGGGGTAAGTGAGGGTGGAGGCAGATGTGGGTGTTTCACCTTTTTCCACCCACATTTTTTGATGTTGTCGGTACCGGGGCTTGAACCGGCAATCTTCCGATCACAGGCCCACCATCTCTAACCACTGCGCCACCACAGAGCTCCTGTTTACCCATCTTCCGAAACAAAAACTACTGTCATGGATCTGGTCAGCTGGACTTTCAACGCAATCGATCAAATCTTTTCAACAAAGCGACAGGGTCCTGGAGAGCCCTCATTCTTCGCTGAGACGCACATGGAAGGATACGTCATGGATCAGTGGTTTTGGGAGCTGATGTGCCTTTCTGTATTGTCTCAGGAGGATGCCGAAGATGTTCATATAATTGGAAACATGATAGCAGGGTTTCTGATTTTTGGCATCGGTGGCTTCCTATGTTATCGGCTATTGAAGAAGATGGCGGCAACCGTTTTGGCCATGGCAAAACTGCTGAGTCTGTGTGAAGGTTTGGTTCGTGCTTCGAGTACTCAAAATCAGCTGATTTAAGAGCTAAACCGTAAGATGGAAGTGATTTGTGAGAATCATAGGCCATCGGCAACTTCTCTAGGACTCGCCAGCATGTTCGGAACGACCAGTGGTGGGCAACGCTAATGCAAAAATTAGTTCCGCAATTTCTAAAGCGCTTGTAAATATATTTAGGTCCGCAAGTTCCAATTCGCTTACTTTCAACGCAATCGATCAAATCTTTTCAACAAAGCGACAGGGTCCTGGAGAGCCCTCATTCTTCGCTGAGACGCACATGGAAGGATACTTCATGGATCAGTGGTTTTGGGAGCTGATGTGCCTTTCTGTATTGTCTCAGGAGGATGCCGAAGATGTTCATATAATTGGAAACATGATAGCAGGGTTTCTGATTTTTGGCATCGGTGGCTTCCTATGTTATCGGCTATTGAAGAAGATGGCGGCAACCGTTTTGGCCATGGCAAAACTGCTGAGTCTGTGTGAAGGTTTGGTTCGTGCTTCGAGTACTCAAAATCAGCTGATTTAAGAGCTAAACCGTAAGATGGAAGTGATTTGTGAGAATCATAGGCCATCGGCAACTTCTCTAGGACTCGCCAGCATGTTCGGAACGACCAGTGGTGGGCAACGCTAATGCAAAAATTAGTTCCGCAATTTCTAAAGCGCTTGTAAATATATTTAGGTCCGCAAGTTCCAATTCGCTTACTTTCAACGCAATCGATCAAATCTTTTCAACAAAGCGACAGGGTCCTGGAGAGCCCTCATTCTTCGCTGAGACGCACATGGAAGGATACGTCATGGATCAGTGGTTTTGGGAGCTGATGTGCCTTTCTGTATTGTCTCAGGAGGATGCCGAAGATGTTCATATAATTGGAAACATGATAGCAGGGTTTCTGATTTTTGGCATCGGTGGCTTCCTATGTTATCGGCTATTGAAGAAGATGGCGGCAACCGTTTTGGCCATGGCAAAACTGCTGAGTCTGTGTGAAGGTTTGGTTCGTGCTTCGAGTACTCAAAATCAGCTGATTTAAGAGCTAAACCGTAAGATGGAAGCGATTTGTGAGAATCATAGGCCATCGGCAACTTCTCTAGGACTCGCCAGCATGTTCGGAACGACCAGTGGTGGGCAACGCTAATGCAAAAATTAGTTCCGCAATTTCTAAAGCGCTTGTAAATATATTTAGGTCCGCAAGTTCCAATTCGCTTACGCCATAGAAAACTTAGCGGAAGCTAATTTTAAAGCGCAAGTTCATTTTGACACTTACTAGCTGGCAATAATTCATGTACATTATACATACCAACTAGCGGTGTATGAACACTTGTTTTTTACCATTTAAAACTACAACCGCCGATTCCTGGAATATCATTTCCTGAAGCAGCCCTTTGGGTCCTGGTGTTAAAATTATTAAAAAGGTTGTTGAGGATTGCTAGTTCGGCTGCTTCTTTGTCTTTTTCTTTTGTTTTTTGGAGATTTTTCATTAAAGAAGAATCAATAAAAAAGCCCACCGACAATGAGAGAGTGGTCAGCCACAGTAGACGAAAAATGTGAAATGGAAATGCTTACTTTCTATATAAGACTCCAGGAAAACAAATAAAAAAAATATGGTTGAAATGGTTAACATACAAGGACTCAAGTTCAAGTTGAGTACCACCTCTTCATCACAAGATGTAGTGGTAGGTCTTGGGTGCTGTAAGGCTCTGCAGGACTTGACATACATGAAATGATACTCCCACCTGCTGGACTATGACTCCTCATGGATCCTTAAATAATCTGTGACCTGTTAAATAATTCTGTGACCTGTCAGCTGTCAATACTATATTAATTTTATTTTCTTAAGCGGCAATGATATTTCCCTCCCTTGGTGACCTTTTATTTTCTTTCTTTTCTTTTCTTTTCTTTTCTTTTCTTTTCTCTTTTTGTTGTTGTTGTTGTTATGGTTTAACTTTGTATAAAAACTATAAAAATAAAGTATATAAAGAAGAATCAATAAAGTAATTTTAAAATTGTTTATTGGAAAAATGAAGCGATGCATTCTGGGTACATGACCGATTCGATTTGTGACAGCCAGGAAACTGTTTTCCATGTAGTTGCTCCAGTTGACCACTAGACGTCAGTCTTCACCAGCATAACATCTTTGAATCATTTCTGAGTCTCTACCCAGTTGCTTCAACCAATAGCCTATATGCCACGGACTTCCGTTCCAGCACCTCCGCGGTCGTTACACAGTCGGCGCACTTCCGGTTAGCGGGAAAGACACGAACATAAATGACTAAATACAATTAATAAAACATCAGCATACACACCAATAACAACTCTATACACATATAAAACCATATAAAATTATGGCGACGTTCCCCCTACGGATAGCCGCGATAAATGTTCGCCGAAACCCCCCCGCGGAACAGCTGTTCCCACCGGTGGGCGGACACAACGGTACTCACGTGTAGTGCCGGTAGCGCGCGGCCGCTTCCCGTTTCGGGTCGTTGTCATGGTAGGCTACTAGGAGCTAACGCTAGCAACAACGGAGGTGGATGGGAACCGGAAGTGGCGGGTAGGTGTTGCATTTTGCCGGAAGTACGTCACGCCCCCCCGTGGCATATAGGCTATTACAAGTATTGAGCTCCAGCGTTTAAACTTCTTCTTTTTTTTTTTTTTAAAGGAGCTCCTATTGTAAAGTAAAATAAATCAATACATACAAAATTTTAGTCTGGATTACAAATGTTAACTGTTTTTGCTGGGATAGGAGTTGTAACCATTATCTTCCTGCTACGTAAGCAGACACAAAGCATTGTGGTATCAGAACCGTGACTGAAAGCGACCGTCAGGAAGGCTATATCTTCTCATTACTTCTGTTTGAATGCGAGGGGCGCAGTTGGATATATCATCCATGTTGTGAAGCATTGACAGCCAAACCCTCAGTTGTTCAAGAATATGAAGACTTGTAGATAAATATAGCAGTACTGAATTTTAAACTTAGAAAGCGCAAATCTGCTTATGAATCATAAAAATTAGTAAAACTGCTAGAGTGCAAACAAAGTATTTAGGTCCGCAATTAGCGGATTTGCGCTCTAGCGGACCGATGCCCACCACTGGGAATGACCTTGGAAGGGGCTCATAAGCATGGACCAGTGGAAGGCCAACAAATCTGGCCATTTTTGATAGAAAGTACCAGCAGGACTCAAGGCTGACATGAAAAAACAGTCTGCCTGGAAAAAAAAAATCAACAACTGTGGCTTATCTGAATCTGACTCTCCCGTTTGGCCTTGAAGCAGACCAACTTATCAAATTTCTCCTGGGACATGTGTAAACTAAGAAAAAGCTCTGTTTGGACAAGATGTGAAGATATCTTTTTTGTAATACCACTACTCTATCCTCATGGCATTTTCCCCTTTTCTTTCTGAAAAGTATAGGTAGTCCTCGACTTATGATGGAGATCCATTCCTGCGCTGTGTCGTAAACCGAATTTCGATGTAAGTCGAAATATACGTACATACTGCACCATATACATATACAGTACTGTATTTTACCAAGCAAAGCCTATCCTAACAGTACCCTACATAATTATCAAAAAATACATACATTTGGGAGCCATAATGAAGGGAAAAAAGAGTTATGGCCTACTTCCTCCGTCCATAGGCCTTATTCTCCATTCGTTTACGACATAAAACCGTCGTCCAACTCGGTCCATCCTCCGTATTCTCTATTCGATTACGACGTAAAACCACGTTCACAGTACACTTTTGTTTTGTTTTTTGAATGTCCAGAGGACTAGACTTAGCTTTTTTAGACACTACAATACAGCATTCCTCCGCCGC
Organism: Garcialebias charrua; assembly: GCA_038048925.1. NCBI lineage: Eukaryota > Metazoa > Chordata > Actinopteri > Cyprinodontiformes > Rivulidae > Garcialebias > Garcialebias charrua. The sequence goes on along the minus strand of JBBPBX010048667.1, from coordinate 16,676 downwards.
TACGTTTACTACGTAAAATCGGAAACCGCGTAACTCGGCTTTTCAAAATACATTTTCTAATATAAAAATTTTTTAAATGGGAGATGCGCTGTAACATGAAACGTCGTAACTCGAGACCGTCGTAACCCGAGGACTACCTGTATTCTGAAAAAGGAAGGGGCCGCACTCTCAGGAGCAGCAGCAACGTGCACTCCACCCATCTTTCAGACGACTGTGCGAACATAATCTCACTGTATTCTAGTACAATGATAATAAAGCTTATTCTGATTCTGACTGACAGCCTCCACTGGATAAGCCACAACAAGTCATTGATGAAAAGGCTGTTTGTGTCCAAGCATGTTAATAAAAAGATGAGTGGAACAAGTGTGATAGGAACAGATAGGTAAAGGGGATAACAGCAGCCTTGAGAAGATTTTGAAGTGAGGGGTAGTGGCTGAGAGCAGACACATGTTTATGTCTTGATCAGGCTTGAAAAGGCTGTGTGTGTGTGGAGGGGGCGCAGCATTACCAAGCTGATCTTACAGATGGTTAATGAGATGAAGGTCAGGACTGCAGGCAAGCCATTCCATTCTCTCTCCGAGATTATATATACATGTAAAAGAAAAATCTGACTTGAACTGCCTGGGTAATATTTTAAAATAAAGTTTGCTTGACCAAAGCTTTACTTTTTTTTTTCTCTCCTCCTTCGCCTTTCGGCTTCCGTACTGAAGCATTTCCGGAAGCGTTCTTTGGGCGTGTCGATTTAGAAGAATGTTGTAATAAAAACAATATAAATGTGTATAGTTTCGACATGTTCTTGTAATGTTTTACTATAGGATTATATAAAAGGGAAAAACAAACTTTACCTGCCCAATAAATTGTTCTAAAAAAAATTTCGATTAAGCCGTTCCACTTCCGGGTTTCGTCTTCTGAGGTATTTTTTAGGGGCGTGCCGTCGGGTCTGATAAATAAACTTGTGCTTCAGCGTTTTATTCCCATGCAGCGAGCGACGTTTTGTTGAGGAAACACAAGAAAACTGCCCAATAGTAAGTTTAAAAATCTATTTTGCTCAATCTGAGAGAAGCGGATTCGGTTCGGATCGGTGTTTGAAAACTACTATGCTAACTACTGATTCGAAAAGCTTGTTTTTATTCTTTACTTTCTTCATTTAAGTCTTAAACTGAACTAGTTTTAGGTTATTTTGTTGTGTCTGTGGAATGACCGAACTTTTGTAAACACAAAGAGACTATTTGAGTTATTTGTTTCAAATATTTGTATTCAGTAAGTAAAGTGAAGCTCAAGTGAATTATCTTGGCTTGTTTGATCTTTGAGCTTTATAAGTCAACATTTATTGTTCCATTCTGTCATAAAGTTGATGTATAAACTCTTCAGGTCTGTAATTTGAACCAGGGTTTCTCTAGCTTGAAATGTTTGGGAAACGTGTGTTTTCAGTTTTTATTTGCTATTTTAATTTCATGAATAAGAAAAGCACTTTTTAAACACTTTTATTATAGTTAAAGATGGATATATTTAAGATTTAGTTCACTGTAAACCACTTTGTGTACCAAGTTAATTTAAAAAACGTGTTCTATAAATGCAGACACAGTAATTGTGTAAAATTTGAAATTAGATCATAGCTTAACAAATAAACTTCAAAGCCTAATTAAAGGTGAAGTTCAGAAGTTTTTACAGTGGGGTCCTGCGGAAAGGTTACGCAGAGGCAACATCTTACCTGTTGTAAATAGTTTCTTAAAAACTTCAGTTTGGAGTAATGGAGTTTAATTGTCCAGACTGATGAGCTAACGGCTAGTCTGAAGACCAAAGCAGATCATTCCTGCTTTAATACACTTCCACTATGGTTCAGACTAGACATAAGGTCCGATCAATTGAACTTTTGTTTTCTAAACCTGACGTGCATGGTTCAAAGAGCTGTCTACAACAGGTAAGATGTTAATTGCTCATAAATTTTCATCAGAACTTAAAACTTTATAGCAAAAAAAATGGAAACTTTTATTCTCAGAAAGGTCGTTTCCTGCTCTCCATCTTGTCTGAGCTACAAATTTACTGGAAATATTTGTGCTTACACTTTAAAAATTGGCAGAATTTTACCATTCAGTCTGGAAAGCTCTGAGATTTTTAAACGGGAATGTGTGGGAACTCTGTTAATCCTCCTTATCAGTGGATTATTCTATTCTCTGAAATTACAATGGCACTGTTAGCATGAAGATTATTGTTCAATAAAAATATGATGTGTATAATTTAACACCTTTCGTACCAAAGTTTACTTTATTCATTCAACCTTTATTTAGGCAGGTTAATCCCATTGAGCCTTGAGGACTCATTTACAAGAGAGAGCTGATTTTAACAAAGAATGATGACAACAGTGACAACAATGGACAGTTATAAAAGAGACATACACATTGTTTAAAAACAAATTAAAATAAGATGGCAAAAACAGCAAGATTATAAGGTGAATGTAGAAAACTAAAAACAGGAACTTTAACACAATATGTGTGATCACTGGTCAGTGGAAGTTCTGCTGGACTTCTCATTTGGTTCTGGGTGATGAACACAAACGGTTGGAACTCCTTCAGTCTCACATGGCCTGACTGTGTCTTTGTGAAGTGACCTCTCTCAAAATGTACCTGTAGAGTGATATTAGTTTATTTCCTGGCACGTTTCTTTGACAGTTAAACATTTTGAGCTCTGGTTGAAAATGTTTGTGCAGATTAAATTTACATCACTCAGTTTGTGTTGTTGTGATGATGGTGATGTTGCTCCTACTTGAGATGATGTAATTAATAAACAGTGTAAAAAGTAGTAAAGCACTTTATTAAAGCTTGTTTTACATTTTACATATTTTGTATAAAATTGTTTGGTAATTTATTTTTGCACAATTAACACTTATTTTGTCACCTGTTATGATTTTAACTAGAAACTGTTTCATTTAAATTAACATTTTAATCAGTGAATTACTATTTTACAATAGTCAGGCTGCAAGCACAATCAACTCTGTTATCCAGGTACTCAGTTGCTAATAAAAAAAATAGAACAATTATCTAATGTGCAGAAATGAAGACTTCATCACAGATTATCTAAGGTAAGCTGGAGCAGATCAAATGGTGGACGGTGGAGCATTCTCATGCAGAGAACATCAGAAATAGCTTCATAACAGGTGTTTCTCTGTTGTTGTTTTTTTATGTGTGTAACATAATAAAACACTGTTGACATGGCTATTGATCATTGTATTGCATAGACATTTTTTTTCTAGCAAATGTGTTTACAGTTTCGTTTCACTTAATGATAAATGCATCTGCCACGTCTAAAAATGCTTTTAAAAAACGCATAGTGTTGTGTTGTGTAGTGCTCACGCCACTAGGTAGAGGTGCTGGATTAGCCTGGCCCTCGCCATTCCTACGCAGCTCCGCTCAATTCTCATTTCCCTTCACTGCTGGGTCTGGCATTTCTCCCATCCACAAGGATGTCTCCGGTAGGTTTTGACCGGACCAATCAGAGAACAGAAGGCGGAGTTTTGAACGACGTCGACTGACGTCGTCATTCAAAATGGCTGCCGCCACGAAGGAATTTTCAATAAAACAAGGTAAAAAACTATTATTTCTCTGCTGAGAAAAAATAGATTTCATAGCTGACGTTATATCAGAAGTGTTCCTGAGCAATCAGAGAGCAGAAGGCGGAGTTTTGAACGATGTCGACTGACGTCGTCATTCAAAATGGCTGCCGCCACGAACGAATTTTCATCAAAACAAGGTAAAAAACTATTATTTCTCTGCTGAGAAAAAATATAGTTCATAGCTGACGTTATATCAGAAGTGTTCCTGAGCTTAACAGTTCCTAAATCAATTCACGAAATGGTCAAATCTGCTGGATATTAAATAGTTTCGGTTTGATATTTTCCAAACAGCCTCGGGTGCGCTACGAAAATAAATGATAAAAAATCGAATTTTATCTCAAATGTTTCATCTAGGCCAACAGTCAGTAAATTAAAGACATATAATTACACACTGGTGGCAGAAAAAATATCCACCGAGTGGTTTCTGAGCAATTTATCTGATAGCCTGGACCTCGTCAGGCTAAACTAACAAAACTCTGCCTCCTGTTCTCTGATTGGTCCATTCAAAAATCTCCAGGAGAAATCGTTGTCTATGGCAGAGATGCCAGACCCTAGTCCAAAGCGAAGTGAAGGACATGGGTCTGGTATCAACCAGGCTAGTGCTGGATAAGAAATGAAGAGGAGAACGATAGAAGGAATGATTATGATGAAGAAGCTGAAGGAAAATGTGCTCTCCGTGTATTGTAGTTCGTGTCTGTTGTGAAGCATTTAATAAAGGCACTAAGTTCGACAAGAACTAGTTTTTAATTGCTTTCAACACTACACATAGTCAGTGAAATAATCAGTACTCAGTTAAGTAATAAGTTTGTTACTGCTCAATAATTACTGAAAAACGCTGGACAAAGTAAAAAAAGTCGTTTTTTTGTGTCATTTTGCGCCAGTAGCTGCTCAAATTGACTGACAGCGACGAGCTGTTTGGAACAATTGAGAGCTGCATGAACCACGTGACCGCCTGTCGGCGAGTTCAAAGAGTGTCGCAACTCTCTCTCTATATGGCTCTGGGTGGGACTGGCTGTGTTACAGGTAGGGGAGACCGGGTATGGTTGTAACACTTTTTGCTCCAGCACCTTTAACTCACAGAATTTTTGAGCTAGAGTTTTCAAACTTTTATTCAAAATACCCACATTTGTTTACTACAAATGGCACCAATTCAAACCTCTGCAAGAATATCACAGACCTCATGAGTTCATGTCAAATACATGGTGGTCCTTTGTTACAACCTACCCCGCTACTGGGGTAGGTTGTAACACCTGCTGGGGCAAGTTGTAACAATTAGAGAAAAGAAGCAAAACCAGCTAGGCCACCATGTGATATGCTTCAAAAAGAGGTTTACTGAATTAAAAGAACAATACAAGAACAATGTCTCTCTCTATGTGACTGACCATAACTCAAATATACTGTTTGTGTGTATGCATGTCTGTAAAGTATTCTACTAGAACAAACTTCCTTAACATGTACGGCATATAATGCCTAAATATAATTTTCATTCAACCTTTATTTAGTCAGGTAAATCTCATTGAGCCACGTGGACTCATTTACAGCAACCTGCTACAAACTAACGAATCTATATACAGTATATAATATAATGCCATTTACAGTAATGCCATATAAGGCCTAAATATGTGTTACAACCCACCCCAACCCTGTCAGCCATGTTTAGCTAGCTGTAGTAGCATAGCGGTTTGAAATTAGCATGGGAAAATGCATCACATTTTGCCTGAGAAATTACACTTTCATCTAATGTAAGTCATATGGTTTTATCTGCAACAGTATAAGTACTAAACAAAATATAGTCATGGTCAAAAAGTTTACTTTCTTACCTCAAAATCAGTTTTTTCTCCTTAGTATCTGCATGTGCCTGTTTCCAGCCTTGACAATCACAATATGGGATTGGGGGGGAAGCGGGTAAACACTGAAATGATCATGTGACTCTTATCCCTGATTGGTGGAACTGGTGGTGTTACAACTCTCCCCATGTTACAACCATACCCGGTCTCCCCTAAGTCACCTGCAGGTGTATCTCGTATACTTTGTCTGTGCTAGATCTTGTGTCATTTGTACCAAACAATGAACCCAACTGAGCTTTCTGTTCTGGGGTACCACCAACATTCAGCTTGTGCAGGGTAGACTGCACCTCTGAAGGTGGATCATCCTGTTCCAGGATGCTCATGTCATTGGTGTCAGATGAAATTCTCTGAAACTGAACCTCAGACTTCATCAGTTTTTGACTGTCAATCCATCACCTTCTGCTTGTTCCGAAGTCGGGTCGTGGGGGCAGCAGCTTGAGCAGGGAGGCCCAGACCCTCTTCCTGCTAACTCCAAGGTGTTCCCAGACCAACCGAGCTCAGCTTCCTCTTCACCGCAACGGACCGGCACAGAGTCCGCAACACTGAAGACGCTGCACCAATCTGTCAATCTCACGCTCCATTCTCCCCTCACTCATGAACAAAACCCTGAGATACTTGAACTCCTCCACGTGAGGCAGATGCTCACCTTCGACCCGAGAAGAGCAATCCACCCTTTTCCAACTGAGGACCATGGTCTCAGAGTTGGAGGTGCTGATTCTCATCCAGGGAGCTACAATCTCTTGTCTTGTCTTTGGTTTTACACCAACATTCATGATTCTTATTAAATCTGATTGAGTTTGTCAAGGTTGGTACAACTACCAAACCTTCAGGCAGAAGGACATTAGAAGGTTCTAGTAGCAGTAGGGGAACTTTTGCACTGAGAGTTTGTGTTGGGGGAACACAAAATTACTTTCACTTTCAAGTGGAAACAAACTTAAAAGCTGTAGTTCAGTAAAATCATGGCTCATGTCCCCTCTGTTTACTGCTGTCTAAACAACAAGCTAACATTTTAGCATGAACAGGTAATTGTCAGGTAATAAAAACTGGGTTTTCATTTTTGAATCTGACGACAGGATTTTTTGTAAAGTTTAGGCTCTAACTTTTGACTTTCTTCTCAAGATCAGAACAAAAACAGGCAAAAAATATACTGTTCTCATGAACCTTCTGTTAAATTCAAATTTCTTCAGCTGACAATTATTTCACAAGACAAAAAAAAATGTGCTTTAGTAACTGCAGATGTAAAGGTATTGGTGAAAAATGTTCAAATAGCTGAAAACACTGACAAAATGTATTTTAATATTTTAGAAACACAGAAGAGCTTAAAGTTTTAAATGTGCCTAAAGAGTATTTTTGTTGGTGTCATAGCATCACCTTGTGGACCAAACCTTAACTTATAGAAAAATTACAGATAAAATATGGACAAATATAGTAAAAGACAGTTGCTTTAGATTAATTTATTCTCTTATTTTATAGATTTTCAGTTCATTGACGTTTGCTGACAGATTTAATCTGATCATTACAAGTGCACACTTGAGAGCTGGATACATTTTACTAACTTAAACTTTTGTCTGCAACCAGAGACAAAATATACCTTTTGACTTTTTTTAAATGCATCAGTTATGTATCTCTATAGTGTCTTTTTCACACAGGAAATCACATTTGAAAAATACACAAAATAAGGTTTTATTTTCAGTTTAGTTGATATTAAATAAAAACAAATCAAAAATGCCTTTGTTCCATGTGGAATCAGAGTTTGTCCTTCATTTTCTGCAATGTTTGGTTGAAGAGGAGCATCAGGAGAAGAAAAAAACATTCTGCATCAAAAAACATGTCACGACTGCAAAACCAGAGTCAGTGATGACACAACTGAGTCAGTCTGATTTAATTCTCATGTTTAACTTTTTCTCTTCAAAGTTTCACTTTTCTTCACAGGAAATAAAAAGCAATTAAAAGTGTGACACCAGAGAACAAACATCATTTTATTTCATTTAATCCTCCAGCATTTATTTAATCTTCAGCTCTTCCTGTTTCCTTTTGTATGAAAACTTCATGTACATTATCTTCAGCATCACTTTAGTGTTCAGAGATCTGACGGTCGCTGATCAGGTTTGTGTCGGGTGTTGTCTCTGTCTGTAAACAAAAAATAAAAATTGTTGAAGTCATGATTTTATACACAGTGAACATTTAATTTACAGCATATCGTGTTCTATAAATGTAACATAAATACAAACTAGAGAAACTGCATTCCCTGCAGTGTGAATGCTTATTGCTCAAGAACTTGCAAAAAAAACTGCTGAAATGAGCTAAAACATTAATTGTAGCTGAAACAGCAGAACAAGCCTAGGTTTGCAAAATAAAGCAGAAAGAACACATATTGGCTGAACTAGGTTTAAATAAGCAAAAATTACCACAAAATAGAATATTAGCTTAAAAAAAGTTTAAATTAGCAAAGAAAATAACTGAAAAGTAGCTGAAAAGGCAGAAAGAAGCTTAAACTACAAAAAGGAAGTGGAAAGAGGTGAAATGAGCTAAAAAATGTGGAATTGGATTTTTAAAAAGTTAAGTTTATCACCAAACAAATAAATTGTAGCTGAATATTCAGAAAAACCTGAAACTAGCAGAACAGGCTGAAAGGCGCATAAATAGTTGAAATTAGCATAAAGGCGTTGTTTAGGCTCAAAGTAGCAGAAATTATCACGGAAAACTCGAATTGATCTGGAAATAGTAAATAAAGTAAGTAAGTAAAGTTTATTTATATAGCATTTTCATAGATAAAATCACAAAGTACTGTACAACATATAAATAAAAGATTAAAATAGACAAGAAATACAGTGATAGCAGCTGATTAATCAAAACAATAAGAACAGCTGATAAAAACAAGAAGAATTAATAGCTAAAATTAGCTAAAAATGCAAGAAAGCTAGCTGAAAGGCTACAATAAGCTTAGCAGAACAAAGCAGAAAGAACATGTTTGCCCAATTAGAAGTAAAGAAGCAGAAATGAGCACAAAAAAGTGGAAATTATCTGAAAAAATCTTAAATTAGCTAACAAAAACAGCTAAATAGTAGCTGAAATAGCAGAAAAAGCTGAAACTTGCAGAAATGAGGTGAAAGGATCAAAACAAGCTGAAATGAGCAGAAATAAGTTAGAAGAAGCACTAAAATGTTGTAGTTAGCAAAAACACTGAAATTATCATAAAACAGATGAAAAACTGCTGAAATTAGATGAAAGTAGCTGAGAAAAGTTTAAATTTCCATAAGGAAGCTGTCAGGATTCCGGCGTGGTGTGGGAGGAATGAGTCCAATGGTGCAGACGGGTACTCAGAGGCACGTGCAGTAAAAAAAATCAAAAAAACTTTAATAACAGAACTCAAAATACTGACGTGGCGGTAAACATAAAAATACCTAAACTGGAGCTCAACTGTGGCTGTAATACAAGAACTCAAACTTGACGAGGTGTACTCACAAAACCAAGGAGCTGGGAACGAAGACACGACACACCAGGTAGGAAGACGAATGACCCGACAATTACAAGCACACAAACGCAAACTAATATACACTGCCTAATCACCTAAAATCATAAACACCTGAGACGACACGAGAGACAACATGCAAGAAGGGGACAGACCACCAGAGGGAGCAACCCTTGCAGTACCTCCCCCTCAAAGATGCCCCCAGGCGTCCCCAAGGAACACCCCCCAACAACCAGGGCGGGCAGAGGAACCACAGGGACGGCGGGCACGAAGGAAAACAAGGACAGGGGACAAAAGCTAAACACAAAGCCAGGAAAACTGCGAGCGACATGCAAAAAACCAGAACTAAACAATGACTAAACCCAGAAAACCAACAAGCGTCAAAACATCAGGCGTAGAAACAGCGGGCACAGGAACGTCATCAAAGTGGAGGCGTCAGAAGTGCGAGGACCCACTGTAGCAGAGGCGTCACCGGCGCGGGAACCCCCCTGCAGACGTCGAGGCCGGCACCAGCGGCACGACCTCCGAAGGAGTAGAGGCGTCATCGGCGCGAGGACCCTCAGAAGAAGTAGAGGCGTCATTGGCGCGGGAACCTCCAGACGTCGAGGCATCAGCGGCGCGAGGACCCCCTGAAGAAGTAGAGGCGTCATCGGCGCGGTGACCCCCTGAAGGCGTAGAGGCGTCATTGGCGCGGGAACCTCCAGACGTCGAATTATCAGCGGCGCGAGGACCCCCTGAAGAAGTAGAGGCGTCATCGGCGCGGTGACCCCCTGAAGGTGTAGAGACGTCATTGGTGCGGGAACCTCCAGACGTCGAGGCATCAGCGACGCGAGGACCCCCTGAAGAAGTAGAGGCGTCATCGGTGCGGTGACCCCCTGAAGGCGTAGAGACGTCATTGGCGCGGGAACCTCCAGACATCGAGGCATCAGCGGCGCGCTCCAGGACCAGACGGCGAGGAAGCTGCAAAACGGGCAGGCAAAGAAAAACAAAATGAGAATGAGTCTGTGGAGTCTGAACGGGTGTGATCTTTGTACTGATGAAACAGAGACTGCAGGAGATCGTAAAACTACGGAGACTGCGGCAGGCGTGGGAGCAGCCGCAGGGGCTGCAGCTGCAAGGATCACAGGCATTGTGGAGGGGGAGCCCAGTGCTACCTCAGACAGGGTTTCTGCAGGTTTCAACAACTCAAATTTAAGACTTTTTAAGACTTTTTAAAGACACGTATGAATCAAATTTAAGACCTATTTACAACATATGTACATGACAGAAATGTACAGAAAAAATGCATAATTACTAAGTTACTTGAAAAGTAACTTTATTCAAAAAACGAAATGAACACATTCTACATGCAGTGTTGTTGATAATGGAGAACAAAAACATCTAGCCATGATTAAAGGTGTGGATTGTTTTAACCTGGATGGGGCAGCTGTGGATGAGTTGTTAGAGCAGTCGTCCTCCAGTGCAAGAGTTGGGGGTTGGAATCCACCAGCAGTCACATGCCTAAGTGTCCATGGGCAAGACATTGAACCCCATGTGTGCTCCATCGGTGTATGAATGTGAGCTAAAGCTCTGATTAGTCTCTTTAGAATGATTTGTTCAATTAGCTCTGTAATTTAGTAGCGAGCTGTATGAATGGGTAAATGAGGACATGTAATGCTTTACACTACTGTACACTGTAAAGCACTGAGTATCAATTAGATAGAAAGGCGCTATATAAGTACAGTCCATTTACCATTACAAGTGTGGATCATTATAACCTGGATTAAAAGTGGGTATCATGGCAGTGAAGTCTTCATCTTCAACCATCGACAGAGGCCTCATGTCAGTGACGTTCATGTAAGGATCTTTCAGTCTCTGTTGCTTGCTGTGGTGTGCATGATGTCTGTCCATCATGAAGGCTCTCATAGTTTGTTGTTGTTTTCTGGAATGAGAGAGAGTTTATATGTATTATAGCATAATTTACAGCAACTCAAGAAATGACTTGTTTCACTTACAGTGCTAGGTTAAACACACACACACACACACAAATATAAAATACTAATTACATACACTTGAGTAGATGAAATAAATTACTGTAATTCCTGTTTAAATGCAATTCATCCTTGCATACAATGCAGTGTCTTCAGAATTTGCCAGCAAATTGGAAGTTGAAGCTAAATCATTAAATTATCACCATCTTTGTTAGATTTATATATAAATCACATTTAAACACTGCTTGTATCGTTACATTAAAAATAAAAACACACACGTTCTCTGTCACAGCTAAGAAACAAGCAGCTTCAGCAGCTACCAGACACTGATATGTTTTCTCACTTTGAAACAGAACAAATATGGTTTAATATAGAGACTTACCTGCTGAAGTTAAGTTTCCAACTCCGTCATGTTTATGTTTCATCCACGTGGTTCTCGTGTTGCGTCGCCACTTTTCAAAGCAGTTTTTTTATCTTTATGAAGCGTCACTCCCACACGTCGGAAGACTTATAACTCAGCCTTTAGTTTTCTCTGCGTCGCGTCGGTAATTTGTAAAATAACTTTGAAAACAGTCTCTGTTCTCCTCCTTTCTCCTCGCTCTGTTCGAGCCACACACCCAGCGCGATGCAGAGCTTTTTTTATTTATTTTTTACTTTATTCAGTCAGCCTGCATTGACAGCGCTCTACCGGTGAACAGCCGTGAAAGAAACATAATCGCGTGTTGTTGCAGCCCTAGCTACAATACGTCACATGTTTGTCACGTGGCTCACGAAGGAAGCTTCTTTTTTTTAGCGCTTGAGGCAGGATTACGACGTGCACGAAATTAAGACCTCTTCAAACAAAAATTAAGACTTCAACACAATAATTCAGCAAATTTAAGACTTTTTTAAGGCCTAAAATCGAGATTTTAACATTAGACTTTTTAAGACCCCGCGGAAACCCTGCTCAGAAAAACGTGCAGGCGGAGGAGAGCTGCCAGCGCCCTCTGTGCAGCGATGTTCCTCAGGAAACTGCTCACGACCATGACCGCTGCTCCTGTCCGAGCGGAAGCCGTCACCTTCTGCCACTGGGTAAAAGTCCATCTGCTGGAACTCACAACGGTCGGGTCATTAATGTCAGGATTCCGGCATGTTGTGGGAGGAATGAGTCCAATGGTGCAGACGGATACTCAGAGGCACGTGCAGTAAAAAAAATCAAAAAAACTTTAATAACAGAACTCAAAATACTGACGTGGCAGTAAACATAAAAATACCTAAACTGGAGCTCAACTGTGGCTGTAATACAAGAACTCAAACTTGACGAGGTGTACTCACAAAACCAAGGAGCTGGGAACAAAGACACGACACACTAGGTAAGAAGACGAATGACCCGACAATTACATGCACACAAACGCAAACTAATATACACTGCCTAATCACCTAAAATCATAAACACCTGAGACGACACGAGAGACAACATGCAAGAAGGGGACAGACCACCAGAGGGAGCAACCCTTACAGAAGCTGCAGCAGAACAAAATGAGAAAGAAACAGAAAAAGGTTGTAAACAGTTCCAAACATCTGAAAGATGTAAAATGAGCTGAATAATTAAAGTTGCAGAAAAGGCTAAATATTTCGAAAAGCTAAAGCTGCACCAATACCAAAAGTCATAGCACCCTTCTCATGAACGAGCTGAAAGTTTTGATATTTGACGTTGAAATAGCACAAAAATTCTGGGACGAGAAAGATATCGAAAAACATACGGAATAAAAATGGATGACAATAGTGTGAATGCTTCGTGAGCATTCACCCCATTAGACGTTACTACAGTCAATGCATGTGCATGTCTTTAAACAAGAACTTTACTTATTTGGATTCCTGTTTGAAACACAGCAGCTTTAACGTTTTAAAAATACAAAAATATCAGAGTTAGAAGACCAACATTATCACAAATAATAAACAACATTTATTAAATAAATGAAAGCAGAACATCATTTTACCTTTTTAATGTAAAGAACAAGAAGAAGAATGATTAGTCCAAATACGGCTGCTACAATCCAACCAGCCACCTTCCCAGTTGTAATCCCTGAAACTGAAGAGTTAGAAACCTGCAGCATCAGATATTTCTACCGTTTGATGTGTAAGCATACAGATATAAAAGACATCCTACCTTTACAGGTACATATCCTCAGAAAGATGTGAGAAACAATCGTCTCCTCCTCGTTTCTGACTTCACACGTGTAAACTCCATCACGTGTTGAAGATAAACTCTGTAAGGTGAGGCTGCCGGACTCTGAGACCTCCTTCACCTGTTTGCTCCACTCCTCTGACACTCTGTAGTCTCCCTCAGTCTTTGTCAGGATCATCTGGCTGTGGTTGAATCTCCAGGTAACATTTGAGACGGGAACATCCGAGGAGCTGCAGGGGATTGTTTCAGTTTCTGATCCATCGATTGATGCTGAAATGAGAAATTACAAAGAAATGATCAAATATTGTATAAACGTCTCATCTACAAATGTTAGCATCTTAATCAGGAGATGAACAACGAGAGATACAGTAAGAATAAAAAACCTGCTGAAGTATTCAGTTTATAATTTACTGTATAATCACACGTGTAGCTTTAAGAACTTCTGTCCACAAACACAAACTGCTCCTCCCTGAGAGGAGGTGAGAGGACTGGTTCTGTTCAGGAGTTCTTCATGATACTTACTGTACTTGCCGCCATACACATTGCACCACTGTATAAGTTGCCTCAGTCCAAATATGTCCAATAAAGTGGAAAAAACATAAATAAGTCACTTCGCTGTACAAGTTGCATCTATTATGCATCACCGCTGATCCCCGGAAACGTGGGCTGTTGTCCCAAAAAATCGATTGGCTACTAAATGGCGGCCGCGGGAGCATGCACAAGAGGAATTTAACAAGAATTTAACAAGATTAACACTTATAAACAATTATTTGTTTGCTTGGCATTATAGGTGTGTCTCAGTTGAACTTTTCTTTAATAAATGCACTTCAGTGGTTAAATCAGCTGCATTTCGCAGCCCAGGAGAAATGCAGCTGATGTGACGTTTGCTCCAGGAGTTACGGAGCGAGACGAATGTGGCTTGGTATGGCAAGCCAAGTGTCCCATTAATAACCACTTTTGCCTACACACAAAAAAATAGAGGTCAACTTTTGTACCTAAAAGGTACTTTTATCGGGAAAGTACCTTGTAAGTACAGAGATGGACCCTTGGGGTATTTATGAGACACTTGGCTTACCTTATTAGTCGACGGCTCTCTAGTGGCTGAAAATGGTAGTGTTCAATTTTTTCCATGTCACATTGAATGAAATCGTCAGATCTCAGCCAAAAATTGGGTTATAAATATGAGGGAAAAACGTTTATTAGTCGCTTCGGTGTTTAAGTCACAGGACTTGCAAATTAATGCAAAAAGTTGTGATTTAGACAGCGAAAAATATGGTAACATTGTTCTTCAGCGGGTGGTGCAGGTGTGGTGGAGAACCAGAGGTTCTGGAGTTCATCAGTAATTTGTAAATCTGTCAGGATGTTTCCCAATAAAACCTGTTTACATTCATTTAGGATGCTTTTATTGTGGAAAACCATGGATTTCTTTATTTTTTAAACTTTTATCAGATGTTTTACGTGCAGAGATCATAAGAGGGAGTCAGAGGCGAGAACGCCGAGAAAGTTAAAGTTGTTTACATTTTTTTTAGTTCCTGAATTGATTATGAGATTTAATTGTTGGTCTTCTTCTAAAATCATCAATAAGCTTTAAAAAAAAATAATTTTGGGTCTGCATTCATGATCAAGTTATGGTTACTGTGGGATTTCAGTGTTTTCCTCCTCAGCAGTTTCCCCTTGTGGCCAGCAGGTGCTTTATGGACCACACCTGTGACCAGTCCTGTTGACGAGCCTCTGGTGTACCAAAACCTGTGAAAGTGTTCCATCCCACGCTGGAATGTTACATCCCATCCGGTGTGGTTGACAGCCCCTGGTATCTCTGCATTCATCTATGACTAATCATTTTCCATGTGCCTTTCTTGCTGTAACCATTCTCCTGATAACTCAAGCCTGGAACTCACCTGTGTTCTCCAAGTCCTCAAGCTGTGCTCATTCCAAGGAACCATTGCCACCTGCCTTAAACTTATTTCTAACCCATCTGGACTTCTACCTACCTGGAAACACCTGTCTACCTCTCTCCGTGGATCCACGTGGAAACATTGTAAGGAATATCAATCAGATCCATAACATTTTGGAAATATACTTACCTGTGGCTCTTCTTTTAGACCTTCCAGTCACCCCTGAACACCCCCCACCCACTGATTGTCATTGTAAATAAACACCTTGTATCCTGGTCTTGTGTACTACTCATTCTCAGTTCTCTGCTTTGGTGTATAAAAATCTTACAAATCATAGGTACAGCACCTCTGTGATAAGTTCTTTCATCTCCAAGTTATAATGAGTCCTATTTCTGTAGAATCATCTGTAAATTCAAGGGGTGGTTAATGCCACAGTGAATGTACGAACTATGGACCGAGGCAGCAACTTGTGGGGCCCTGAGAAGAAGTCATGAATGATTATGAGCATGTGTCCAGGGATAGTTTCAAGAAGCATGGTTGGTTCAGGAAGATCACTTTGCACCAGGACTTCTGTATGGAGATAAATTAGTATCAAAAATATTTACAAAAACATACCATAAGATTAATCTAAAAAAGCTAAGTCTGGTCCTCTGGACATTCAAAAAACAAAACAACATGTTTTTTGAAGGACCAGACTCAGCTTTTTTAGATTTTTCTACCTGGATTATTGAGCATGCATCAGGGTTCCATAAGGTTAAGTGTAATGTTGTTTTCTGACCCTTTTCAGAGGGACTTCCAGAACAATATCCTTCACATTTTGGGTAGTTTATTTTAACCGTACAGTTCACAAATTAACATTTTTACAATCTATGTGTTCATTGCGTTTTGTGTTATTGTTAATATGTTTTATGCAGGTCATGAGCCACCGTGCAGAGTCAGGTATACATTGTTTTCAGTAACACAGTAAATCTTGTAACACCCAGGCATTCCAGCCTTAAATGCAAAAGTCACATGCACAGACAGGCTGATCCGTGCACGTGTTGACTGATCTGTCTAGCAGGCAACTCATGCGCCACTTCCTCAGGCGGCTGAGACGAGCTGGTCTGAGAAGCTCAGTCCTCACCTCCTTCTACAGGTGTGCAGTGGAGAGCATCCTGTGCTTCAGCATCAACGTGTGGCATGGAGGCTGCACAGCTGCAGAAAGAAAAGCTCTGCAGAGAGTGGTGAAGGCTGCACAGAAGATGTTGCAGTCAGTCTCCCCACCATCACCGACGTCTACACCTCCAGATGCAGGAAGAGAGTCAACTGCAACATGAAGGACCCCACTCACCCAGCACACACACTTTTTGCTCCACTCCCCTCAGGAAGGAGGTTGAGGAGCATTAAGTGTAGAACCACTAGACTGAGGAACAGCTTCTACCCTGAGGCTGTTAGACTCATGAATATCTAACCAGAATAATCAATGTGAAATATCACATCATGTTGCTGCTGATCTGTTTCATGTTGCTGCTGATCTGTTTCATGTTGCTGTGTTCATTCATGCTCATCTGCTCACACAGACTCATGTTCGTGCTGCTGTTTGAAGTAATATTTTTATGCTATTAGTGTTTAGTGTCTTCTTAGTTAATGTTTTTCTTAGTTCATATCTTAGATGTTATTACTGTTTTTCTTTTACATTTTACTGTTGGATGTAACTGGGACCCTGTGTACATAAT